>JAZGTI010010665.1:0-17443 GCA_036877585.1 Botia kubotai | reverse complement strand
AAAATATCCCCCCCTCATGAAAGTACAAAGAAATCTGCTAATCAGCAGACAGGATTTTCACCCAGTTTTGCAGCGTTACATGTTTTATTGTGTGTGTTTGTAGATGACGCTGGCGTTTGAGAAGTTGAGCTGTAGTAACAGACAGCTGGAGGAGGAGATGAGAGATCTGGCTGATAAGAAAGAGAGTGTGACCCATTGGGAAGCTCAGATCACTGAAATCATCCAATGGTGAGGAACCATCCAATTTGGTATGACACGCCCCCTTTACACAATCCAATGAAATACTAATAAATGAAGATTTCATGGCCTGCTGCCAAGCCTTTATCATTTGTTTAGCTGTGGAGTCATCTAGTGGTGGTGTTTGTCAGTGCAGTGCTGAGAGTCTGTGTGTGTCTCAGGGTGAGTGATGAGAAGGATGCGCGGGGTTATCTGCAGGCTCTGGCCTCTAAGATGAGCGAGGAGCTGGAGGGGTTGAAGAACACCAGTCTGGGTGCACAAGCTACTGTAAGATCAATATCACATACTTACAATATTACCCCAAAATCAAACAATACACAGAAATAATATTTTCCTAAAGACACTAAATTGTGCCTGTTTTTAGCACCAGTGGTTTTTTGATAACAGTTAGGCTCTGGATTTCTTTTTGTGGAATGAGTCTATTTTCTTTCTCCTGGTTTTTCAGGACATGCCGTGGAAGATGAGACGTCTGGCTAAGCTGGACATGTCTGCTCGTCTGGAGCTCCAGTCTGCACTGGATGCCGAGATCAAAGCCAAACAAAGCGTCCAGGAGGAGCTGAACAAAATCAAGGTGTCTCATATGGCCACCGAGTGGTAAGAAACCAAGTCACTGTGTGTATATATGTGTGTGTGTGTGTGTGTGTGTGTGTTCTCATTTAACACCCTGTTTTTCCATGGTGATGTGTTAGATTACAGGTGTGATATGAGTCACTAATGCCAGTCATGTTTTTCTCTGTCATTTTACAGCAAGCTGGAGGAATCTGAGAAGATCAACCAGGACCTGCAGGCCGAGATCCAGAGACTGAAACAGGAAACCGAGAATCTGCGCATGTCTAAAGGTAAAAACACACACACACACACACATCAGCCCCATGAAATCTCACAGATAGTCTTGATATTATTTAGAATGGTGTTTTTTTTGTGTTCCAGGAGTCAAGCAGCAGGATTCACAGAATTCCTTTCTGGCATTCCTCAATGCTCCGACCTCCACCGTGGATCATTTTGATGTATGTATCTGAAGCTAAGGCTTTACATGTGATTTAATGTGATTTTGTTTCATTTGATGTTCAGGTTGAAGTGATTCATAATAAAACTTTTATTTCTCTCTCATGTGTGAATTAAATATTGGGCAGAATCAGATTTGATGATTCCTCTTGGGCTTTTGAGACAGTTACTTCAAATAAATGTGTGAATCTGAGCCTGATGTTCATATTATTTGCTCTCTTTTTCCCCCTCTGTCTGTCTCTCTCTCTCTATCCCTCTTTCTTTTGCTCTATTTCTCTGTCTCTCTCTCTGGTTTTATGTGTATTAAAGCGCTGTGGCTCGGCCCGCAGAGACAGACGTGTAAGCTCTTCTTCTGTAGTGTTTGCTAGAGTGATGTGTCTCTTCAATCTCCAGTGTGATCTTTATTGTGTGGCTTACGCGTGTCTGCTGTCTATGCATCTATAGATTTATATATACATCTTCTGTGCATCAAAAAAAAACATGTATGACTTGTTCAGCAGATTTAAACTTCATTCAGTTCTTAAGCATGAGCTTAGGGACTTCAGACTGACACCTCTGTGCTGTTTTCTTCATCTTTTTCTAACAAAGAAGATATTTTAGTGTCAGAAGTGAAGATCAGCCTCACTTCAGATTGTCAGTGTTTTAACCCGTTGCTGTTAATTGCTTGTGCATACTCACATCTGAAAGATGTTTTTGATTGTTTGTGCTGTTCACTGGGTTCTTGGTTCTGTTGGGTTTTGAAAGATGTTTTTTAATTTTTCGGCTGGTCCAAACGTTGTCATGATGTTTTGTTATGTGGTGCATGATTTTTGGTGGTGCAGCTGTTTTGGTGGTCTGTTGGTTTTATCTTCACTGAATTTCTAGATGTTTTCTTCTCAAACCTTCTCTTTGTTCTTCCAATAGATCGACTCCATTGATAGTCTGTCCATTGCGCCTTCCCGTGAAGATGACGGGAAATCTCAGGTCACGCCTCACTCCCGATCACCCTCGTTCACACGTGATGTGGAGCGTCACCAGGTATTTGGCCATGCTCAGCAGAAATGGGAACAGCGCTCACATGTACTTATACAAGAGTGAGTGAGTGTTTTGAGATGAGTGTCGTGAGATCAATGATTGTTTCTTCAGCAGGTGGATCAACCACAGAGACGAGCACAAACTCCTGTGTCGTCGACACACAGTGGCTCTGCTCACACCTCACCTAAAGTAATTAAGTCAACTTCATTCCACCTCTGGTATCGTCCACTAGTTAGTTATTTACACACAGATTTCTTGTATACTCATAGTACTTGCTTTTTTTAGCCAAAGGCTCATCAGTTCGTGGTGAAGTCGTTCACTACACCCACTAAATGTAACCAGTGCACCTCTCTGATGGTGGGGCTCATTCGACAGGGCTGTACATGTGAAGGTGAGGAGTCACTGTTGAATTAGCTGAGGTCAGCCTGGAAATGGTCAATGATGTTATTATGGGAAATTCTTACTGTTCTCCATCTTCTCCTGCAGTCTGTAACTTCTCGTGTCATGTGACGTGTGCTGATAAAGCCCCCGCTGTGTGTCCGATCCCGCCGGATCAGACCAAAGGACCGCTGGGTATCGACCCACAGAAGGGCATCGGCACGGCCTACGAGGGCCATGTTAGGGTGAGAAACTTTGAATATTCACAAACTCAGACAGGAAATGCTTTTTGTTAGACTGTTAGTATTGAGGGCACCTGTATGCTGGTGAACTTTTGAATGTTGACAAAATGAACCTCATTACATTTGCAGTACATTTGCTGTCTTTCTCTCCCTGGAAGAAATAATAATGACTGGTTGTGCTCATGAACATATTTAAGTTGATGTTCATTCAAATGCTTCTGTGAAAGAACATCTCCTCCGATACCACCTGATACCAGATGATAGTCTAATTGTAGGAAGATGTTCTGATTGTAAGATGATGGTCTGATTGTGAGATGATGTTCTGATTATGAGATGATGTTCTGGGATGTTTCCCTGTAGGTTCCTAAGCCATTAGGTGTAAAGAAGGGTTGGCAGAGAGCCATCGCTGTGGTCTGTGACTTCAAACTCTTCCTCTACGATCTCCCAGAGGGCAAAGCTGCTCAACCTGGTGTTGTGGTGAATCAGGTCATTGACATGAGGTCAGACCAGGACAAACTTCTATGCCTGATCTTGGTGCTCCAGGCTGTGTTTGCACCCTAACATCTGAGTGTCTCTCTCTTTTTGATGTTGCAGGGACGAGGAGTTCTCTGTGAGCTCAGTTCTGGCGTCTGATGTCATTCATGCCAACAGGAAGGATGTTCCCTGCATCTTCAGGGTGAGCCAAACATGAATGTTCTAGTATCTTCTGACATTAAGAAATAGTAAAAATGCAAGTCACAACGTATTTCTTTACTGAAGTTCTTAAAGTAAATGATGAACTACAGAAGTATATAGAGAGGAAAACGACTTTGATTGTTATTAATGTAATATGATGGTTCCAGGTGACGGCATCACAACTCTCCTCCTCCAGCGGTAAGAAATGCTCCATCTTAATCTTGGCAGACAGCGATCAGGAGAGAAACAAGTGGGTGGGGCTTCTGAACGAGCTGCACCGCCTCTTAAAGAGAAGCAAACTGAAGGAGCGCTTTGTTTACGTGCCTAAAGAAGCGTATGACAGCACTCTGCCTCTCATCAAAAGCACCCAGTCTGCTGCTATCATAGGTACCATCACATCTCCAACACTTCAGCTTCTTTTAGACAAAGCGTCTTGTTTTCCACACTCTGTCTGACCCTGTATTTCTATTGAACTAGGTCATTATTAGATTTATTAGACAATATTAAACTTGCTTCTGTTTGTGCTCCTTTACCTTTAAGACTTACATAAGCAAATTACTTCTGTCTGTGTATTTAAACTACACTTCTGTGTGTGTATTTAAACTACACTTCTGTGTGTGATCAGATCATGAGAGGATAGCACTGGGCAGTGAGGAGGGCTTGTACGTTATACATGTTACCAAAGATGGTAAGAGAGAAACACACGTGTATTAACGTTTATGTATGTTGTTATTTATTTGGAACACAGGCCTGATATTGTTGATATATTTATATCACAGAGATTATCAAGGTAGGAGACAATAAGAAGGTCCATCAGATCGAGCTGATCCTATCCGAGCAGCTGATCGCTGTGATATCGGGTCGGAACGGTCACGTGCGACTCTACCCCATGACGGCCCTGAATGGCCGTGAGATCGACTTCTACAAGATTGCAGAGACCAAAGGCTGTCAGATGCTGGTGACAGGAACCATCAGACACAGCTCTCTCACCTGTCTGTTTGTGGCTATGAAAAAACCTGACAAGGTGATTGTGTATGAGCTCAACAAGAGTAAAATACATCATCGTAAACTTTGGGAAATCCCGGTCCCGGGTTCAGTGCAGTGGATGGGACTGCAGGGCGAGAAGCTCTGTGTGGGTTTCCAGTCCGGGTTCCTGCGCTACAGCCTTCAGGCAGACGGAGCTCCTAACAGCCTCCTCCACCCGGACGACCGCACGCTGAGCTTCATCGAGCAGCTGAACCTGGATGCGCTCGGTGCCGTGGAGGTCTCCAGTAAAGAGCTGCTTCTGTGTTTCAGCAGCATCGGCGTGTACGTGGACTGCCAGGGTCGAAGGTCACGCCAGCAGGAACTGATGTGGCCGGCCACGCCCACTGCATGCCGTGAGTGACTCTTTCAGTTTCGGCACTGGCACAAAGCACATTAAAACTGTGTGTAAGTACAGTGTACTAACCTTTCATTGTTAAACTTGTGTCCTGCAGGTTATAATGCGCCGTATCTGTCAGTGTACAGTGAGAGTGCTGTGGATGTGTTTGACATCAACACTATGGAGTGGATTCAGACGATGCCTTTGAAAAAGGTTCCGTTTGCAAAATGAGACCCAGATAAATAATAATGAGAGTGTAAATGATTGTGATGTAGACTGTGTTAATGAACTGTGTGATTGCTGTGTTCAGGTTCATCCTATGAATGCTGATGGATCTCTAAACCTGCTGGGGCTGGAAACTGTACGACTCGTCTACTTCAAAAACAAGACGGCAGGTGAGACACACACCCTGCTGTTAATTCCTGCTGTTCCTCCGAGTATTCCTGCTCTTCCTCCGAGTATTCCTGCTCTTCCTCCGAGTATTCCTGCTGTGATGTAACAGTGTTGAACGTGTGTTGTTCTATTGTGTGTGTGTGTGTGTGTGTGTTCAGAGGGAGATGAGCTGGTGGTGCCTGAGACGTCTGATAACAGCAGGAAGCAGATGGTGAGAAGTGTGACCAGCAAACGGCGTTTTTCATTCCGCGTGCCGGAGGAGGAGAGAGTCCTGCAGCGCAGGTGATACTCTCACAACACTGAAATTCAGCACAATAAAAATGTTTTACATTTGCAACTGTTCTGAAGTGGATTGTACAGATCAGTCAACACGTCTGTGTTGTTTACTTCATACGTGACAACATACAGTCGGCTTTCTAGTGTAGCCTCATGGCATTTAATTTGTACATTAAACTGAAAAATATCAAATCCACTGTCAGTTAGATAAGGTGACCCACCAACCAGCCAACTGCTGTTCTGATTACTGGTCCACTAGTATGAAACAGAGTGTGACAGAATGTGTTGTGCTTCTTCAGGGAGATGCTGAAAGATCCAGAAATGAGGAATAAGTTAATATCAAACCCAACTAACTTCAACCACGTGGTTCATATGGGCCCAGGAGACGGAATCCAGATCCTGAAAGATCTGCCGATGGTAAGAGAACGTCACCTCTGAATCCTTCTGCTCCTGCATCTTGACGCCTCCATCCATCTGTTCAGCAGCCTCTTCAGATTTCCACTCTGACAATTTGACATGTTATTTGAATTATTTCATGTAAAGACTGTGTTTCCAGGGTTATGATTATATTTGATTATGGAAACGGGCATCGATCACAGTAAATAATGTTGTGTTATGTTGTCTTTTAAATCGTTTAATTTTTGCCCTGTTGGAGTACAGTACTGCATGCATCTATATTCTTCTTCATTTCTCCTCTTCTTCTGCTCCTGTGGGTGTCCTGCTGTAGCCAGGTTCTCCTCTCCCCTCTCCTCGTCTCCACCTTATCTCCACTCCCACCAGCTTTGAGCATGTCTTTCACATGACTGTCAACTCTGCTGACAACTTCCTGTCTCAGGACTCCTCCCCTCTCTCCTCTCACTCCCCGTCCCTCAGCTCTGCTCCTGGAACCCCTGCTTCCATCTGCTCTCTGGTAGGACCAGAGAATGTTACATTCACACACACACTCACTCACTCCATCTGCTCCTCAGAGAAAATGAGAACAAAATTTATGGCCACTTGCATTAGCCATCAGTCTGTGTAACCAAACGGATGAGCTGCTCTGAGCGCCTGTTTGGGTCTGATTCCTGCCTTACAATCTGTCTGATTCTCTTCATGCCAAATCAGTCCTTCCTCCACCTCCATCAAGCATTCAAGCAACGTTCGCTTCACTTCTTAGTGTTCTCTTGATGGTAGCAGGTTTTTCACAGATCAGATACGCCCATAGGAACAAAACAAGTTTTTAGTGAGGAGATGTTTTCTGACTGTTGTGTGTGTGTTCAGAACACGCGTCCCCAGGAGAACCGCGGGGTTCTGGGTGCGTCCGTCAGCATCCCTGCCATCAGCAAGATCAGACCTGAACCCGGGCGATCTATGAGCGTCAGCAGCGGCCTCGGCCCCCGTGAGTACTGACAGACATTCACTGCAGAGAGTTACAGATGAAAGAAAGTGCTTATGTTAATCTGTTCATGGGCGTGTCCCATACTTTAGGCTCCTCCTCTCAGAATGGCAGCGCACAGAGGCGGGACTTTTCCATCGGCAACTCCAGTTCCACCAAGCGGCCAATAACATCACCGTCTGACGGCTCGCTGTCATCAGGAGGAGGGGCAGACTGTGGGGGGGACGCTCCCCTCTCCCAGTTTGACAGAGAGGTCAGTACCAGCAGAAACCTGCTGCACTTTGATTTATAACAAAACGCTTGTGGTTACTGATGTCTTTAAGCAGTTGTGATTATGGCTGTGTTTAACCCTTTTATCTTCTCTGCAGGTGTTAAAAATAGTTTGTCAGTGTGGAGTCTTAAAGCTTGAATCAAACCAGCCAGCTAGTTCTGGTCTGCATGACAATTTCTGTATCAATCCAAAGGCTCTTTTAAAACTGATTTTCAATTTATTATTTTTAAAGTGAAGTTGAAATCACACTGACTTATGGCTTATACAGAAGCATGTCATCGCTTTCATATGTCTGTCTGGTAGGAGTAGATGAACTCTCTGTGGTTCTCTGTGGTGAAAATGAAGGAACACTGATGTTCTGTAATGATCTGGTCTCCTTAAATTAGAAGCTCTTGACATTTCAGACACATTATTTGCCCCTTTATTGTGTGTTTTTGTGAATGGTTTAACGCGTGTGAGCCGCAAGCTAATGTCACTGTTTCTGCAGTTTGTTTGTGTTTATCATGCAGTTACGCTCACCACAGCTGTAAAACACACTCGATTAAGAGCATTGAAAGTGTCACACAATCGCTAAAACATTTTACCTGCCAAAATGTGTTTGGAAGATCTTCGGCCTCTTTCCCACACGAGTGCATGTGTAGTGTGAGAAGTGCCACTACAGACACACACACACACACACACACACACAGGATCTGCGTCTGCGCTCCACGTTTGACTGTGTGCGCATGTTGACTGTATATTGATATGTGGGTGCTGTATGAATCTCTTTAGTGGCGTCCTGTGTCACCCACAGAGAAGACCCCTGATCTGAAAAGAGCTTTGAGGAACCTGCTTAGTAAGATGAAGGTAAAATCCAGCAGCTGTTAGAAGACCCAGCAGCTCCAGTATTCAAGCCTGTCCTCAGACAGATGTAGATTAGATGTGATTGAAGAACATTCTTCTGTGAGAGCTTCGCTTTGGGATTTATTTGTGTGCTGTTGAACTTTTATTGGTTTCATCTAAATAAAAGTTTCCTGTGATAGTGATTCTAGTGAACGGTAGAATAGTTATAGTTAGTAGTCTTGCGTTAAACTCTTTACGTCAGTGTTTTGTTCACCCTGTTAGGGTGTGTTTGGCAGTCATTACTAGCTGGTTGTACATTATTCCTTATTTATGTGTCTATTGGCTTGATATGGGACATTTGAAGCCTTGTTTTTGGCCTCAGCCATTGAAAAACTCATGTAAGTCAGGCAGTTTTAGCTGTTTTGTTCATATTAAATTTGTATATTCACATACTCATCACTAGTTTTGGAGATTATTTAAGGTATTTAACTAATAGAGAAAATCAGAGAAACAAATACACCTTTGGCAGACACTTCCAAAAAAACAGGGTCCTATACATTTGATCGCTTCATGTTTTCAATAGGAATCGAACCTGTGACCTTGCTGTTGCTGGCTCTGTGCTTTATCAGTTGAATCATTTTGAGTTCAGTCATGAGAACGTTCTAACTCTTTCATGTTTTTAGGATTCGGACTCTCCGCGTCATTCCATGACCTCCAACAGCTCCAATCTGAGCATCCCTCCCAGCCTCTCCTCCCCGCACAAGAGCAAGACTCGATCCCTGGACCGCAGAGATCACCTCGGCTGGGAGACATGAATCCGGACTTGTGTGTTCTGGAGTTACCTGTGGCGCCCCGACAACCCCTGAACTGCTGCTGAGAGAGTCACGCGTTTAAAAGAGACCAAGAGTCGACTGCTTATTCCCAAACACACTGCTGGGGCAGGTGTGCGTTTGTGTGTACCATTGTGTGTATGCATTACACTAATGCAAGACTTATGAGAGTGGTTGTTGTTACACAGTTGTAAATGGCCGTGCACCTTAGAGACCCATTACTGTGGACCTGCTTGACTTCTGTCTGTGATAGACTGGGAAACAAGTCCAGTGAATTTAACTTCATTTACTGTCCTACCGCCCCACACGTCAGAAAAGCTTTATCATCTGTTTCACACAACAGTGTCACGTGTGCCTCTTACAGAAAAAGAATTAAATGTTTTAATTGACGGGTGATGTTACTTGTGTACAACAGTAATGGAAAATTTGTCAGGGATCAAGGAAAACTGTTTAGCCGCGTTAGCGCGAGCGCCCCCCAGCTGTGACACTACAGCACAACACCTCAGCTATTCAGTGCCATACTGACCTTCACATTCAAAGGCCAGAGTTCAAGATTAGATGTAGAGATCAGTAATGTAAATAGACGGTATGTAGAGTATAATATATAATTAAATCATCACACTTGTTCTTTCATTTTCAGCTTCAGGCGTTTATGATGATTTTATTTTTCAGTTTAAATGTTAAAACTGTAAAGACAGGTTTAATTCCACTGAGGCTGATGATGAAATGATCTGCCAGGATACACTAAACAAATCTCACTTATGAAACATGAGAGTCAGTTTGTGTGTAAGTTGTTCGTGAAACCATTATTGTTCTCATTGAGTGCAGCAGTGAATGTTTTACTGACTGTTAACACAGAAATCCTTCTGCTCATGTTTCATAAATGAGGCCTCTATTGTGTGCAGGAACCAGCGTTACCAGAACACAATGTGTATTTTGTTGAATACACATGAAACATGTACAGTCGCACGAGAACACAAGCCGTTGTGTTGAATGTAACAGAAATTCCTCTCACTCACATCTGTTTAATGATTCTGTTTCTGAAGCAATAATTCTGTTTCCAAAGAGTCTTTGTTAATTATTCATGTTAATTATTATTCTTTTAGTTTTTGTTTTTATTTTTGGTGTTTTAAAGTTTAGTTAAGTTTTGTTTTTCCAAGAACCAAAGTTTGATTAATGTGTACATGTGAACATGTAGCCCTTACCTGTTTCACAATCGTTATCGTTACGTTTGTGACAAACACTAGACTCGTTGAGTGACGCTCTAGACTGATTCTTCTATTTAAAAGTGCTTTAACTCACTGACGCATGTAGCTGTTTCCTGACACAAACTCCTGATTCCTGGAGAACACAGTGAAGCTCCGGTGTTTGTTTAAATATACAGGGAAGAAAGAACACTGTCACACATCCCTGAATAGAGTCAGAATCATGCTACTGCTGCGTGCTTCATAAAGCATGTGTATCTCACACGTGCATTTAAAGTGAACTGCAGCTGTTCCTTTAAAAGAACCTCAACACAGAATGTTCCTGCTTGCTCTTGTTGAGTAAATGACAGAACGTTCTGTAATGGATGCATGCAGGTAAAGCTGAGGCTGTGTTGAAGCACACTTGAGTACGGAGATGATGACTGTGTGTGGAATCTACCTGTGGTGTCAAGACAGCTTTTAGGAAATGCTGGTATTACCAGCGTTGTGTTTCATTATGCAAACCCTTCCCTGTAGATCATTCCAGCAGACACCACGTGTTGTGTGAATGAGCACACGCATGATCCGTGTGCTGTTGTTTGGGAACATTGTGGTGTTATTCCATGATCACATTTATCCTGTTAACAGAGCTGTGTATTCCTAACACAAGCTGAGGTCATGGAGGGGGATTTCTAGTGTAATTACGGTTGCCTCAGATTGGAGGGAATTTGCCAGGTTTATGTGGCACCAACATGAACAGGAATCCTGTCTGAATATTTCTCAGGTATGTCTGAACCAATGAATATTTGTATGTATGAGGGAAGTGGAGACATGACGGGATATATATTGATATCCAGATATGTAAATGTTTTATCTTTAGGACTGTTACAGTGGATTAGATCAACATTAGAGAGGTGCCTTAGACTTCTAGCTCAGTGTAAACTGATGGTGTAGAACTGATGAGATTTTAACACGTTTCATGCAGTTCATGTGAGTGCTTTGTTTGTGGTTTTATATCTTCTTGGTTTTGATTTTTGTAAGACTACGTACATATTTACATATGTGCATGTCAGGTGGAATCACGGCTTGTTTTAGGATTTGAAGGTTTTGTTTTGATCTTATTTTATTGACCTGTGTGGAGTGAATGATTGTCAAAGAATTACCCCAAACTGTAATGTAAACTGTTTTACTTTATTGCACAGATGTATATTTAAGGTAAAAACTGTGGATTATTTGTATTGGTTTTGGACACTTCACATGGAGAGCTCATTGTCTGACTGATGCTCAATAAAATGGGAAACTGTTCTAAAGAAAGCTTGTGAATCAGTTTGTGTATGTCTGAAGACTGTTAAAGGATTTGCATGATGGAAATGTGCCACGTTCATGAAAGTACAAAAAATAGCAAAAACAACATGGAGTGGGTGAGACATCTCTGAGCACTTCGAGGACGGTTTGTTTTCAGTTTTTCTGGAGATCAGTGGAGCTCTGAGGGTTTAACATTGTTACACATCTCCAACTACCCAGAGAATATGGTGGGATTTTAGTTCAGATTTGTTGCTACAGCATCATAATATCAATCTCATAATGCAGATTTAGTTTCAAACAGAACTGAGAACTGATGTGTGTTCTCCATCATGAATCTGCATATTTCATTAGTATAAGTTTCATCAGTTTATTAATGTCTATTCAGTATGCTGATGATGTGGCATTGATAGGGTTAATGCAGAAAGAGGGTCATGATGAACTGAAAAGCTGCTACATGAATCAATACTTTACTGACCAATAAAACAACAACAAAGTCATGAAGAGGTCAGCATGACCTCCAGAAACATCAGACTCAGTCTGAACTTTCCCTCAAATCCAGGACGCTTATTAAAAGTATCTCATATAACATCACATGCTGAAATGGAACTTGGACATTTTGTTCTGTTGTCAATGTGTTACATCATGTTTGACATGTTTTTTGTAAAAAAACGTGTTTATTGGTGGATTATGCATGTATTGGAACGAACTCCAGATCTCCATCAGAATGGCTGAGTCATTAGCCATTTTCAAGAAAAAACTAAAAACTCATCTTTTTCATCTTCACTTCCTTGACTAATTTACTAACACACCCCCCACTTCTACTTTATAAAAAAAAAATCTTTTTTTCCTTATACTGTGTTGAAATATCTGAGACCTGTCTATAGCACTTATTCACTGTTGCCTCTTATTGTATTTAAAGCTGCTTCCTTATCCTCATTTGTAAGTCGCTTTGGATAAAAGCGTCAGCTAAATGACTAAATGTAAATGTATTGTCATGTATGGAATAAGCTGTACGTGTCACCATCTGTGGGAGACCAGAGACAAAGTTCCACGAGAAACAACAACAAAGATTATATCAAGATCTATTTCATACAAAAAGCTTTTTTTGAACTCCGGCATGACGCTAAAATTGAATTTAATGTCTTTACAGGTTAAACATTCAACACACAGAAGTTAAAGTGCTCTATTGTTTCTTGCAAGTATGAAACCTGTACAAACTGCATTCTAGTAAATTCATGAGATGAATACAGCATGCAGATCAAGTGTACTTAAGACAGAAAAGGCAGAAGCAGTAACAGAATTACAACAGCTTCACAAAGCTTGGGTCCAAAGTCACACATTCAGGCACTGAGTTCCAGTGTAATCTCTTTAACAAGTAAACAAAACACTCAGGCTGTCACATCTGTACATCAGATGAGAAGATGTTCTCCCATCACGTGTGTATTTTCATCTATTTATCTGACAACACAATATCTGTTTCATATGAATGTCTGAGAGACATGAAGGACCTCGTTTATGAAACCAGCAGACAGGAATTGTGCTGAAACAGTTCATTAAACCAGTATGTAAACTGATGCTTTCAAGGCAGCCGGACAAAGATGAATTGAACAGACATTTGTCTGCGTGTGTTTCTTGATTGAAGTCTGAGCTGTTGAGATTAATTTTGTACATTTCAACATTTTTCAGCAGCACAATCAGAAACAATATCCTCTATTATTTAGCATTAGCCACAAGCTGTTTGTGGTATGATTTCAGACACAAGCACCATTTACAAGCTTCTTGCATATAAATTCTGTACATGTGAACTAGATCAGACGTTCTCCATCGAGGTCCACAGAGCTGCAGCGTTCAGCTCCAATGCTAATGAATCACACCTGAAGCAGCTAACCAAGATCTTTGGGACCGACAGAAACATCCAGAGAGGTGTGTTGGAGTAGATCAGCGCTAAACTCTGCAGCTCTGTGGACCTCCAGGAACATGAACTGGAGACCACTGAACTAAATGATGTTGTGAAGTGTTTAATGCAGTATGAAGATGCTGGTCTGATGAGGTAGGCAGCCATTGAGAGGCTGATCACAGCACATCACAGGCATCTGTGAGGATTCCCACATGTGATTTGAAAAGTCACTCTGTGGTACTTTTACAGCACTTACCATTAGCCAACATATAACCAAACTATCTGAACTAGCTTGACAGAGACTAACACAAGGTGTTTTTGCTGTCTTGACTGTCAGTGTTCTGAAAGCTGATATTTAAGGGGACAGTCTTTAAATGTTGTGAATCAGGTCACCTAAAACAGGGTTCTGAGTGATGACGTGATGGGAAAGTTCTGTAGAAAACTGCAGCTCTTTCCGTGGAGCTGCAGGTCTGTCCTGCTTTATTCTCTGCACTGTGACACTGCAGTCATGCGGCTGGAGGCAGAGCAGCGCTATCACGTTACATGCCGTAAATTTAACCCACCAATCGCTCTGAACTCCACATTATGAAAAACATATCCTGTTACTCCAGTGTGAGGTGTGTCGCTAACCGACCAAATCCTGTTGACAGCCCTGTCAACACACATGCATCAAGTCTCTGATTTCTCTGCCACTGCCAAACACGCATCTGTCCTGTAAGGATTTGCATTAATGCATTCCCAGACTGCAGAGCCGCAACGCTTGGGTTCGAAGCTGTGACCTGTCATGTAGGACACTAGCCAAAATATCACAGCGCCTTCTGGTAGTTAAGCGCTCGCTACGTCCTTCCCCACCGCGTGGTTCATACTGGATCCATGCGTGATGTCAGTGGGTGGAGCATTGCTCAAGTCCCGCACGCTGCTGTGTCGTGATTGACCGTCAAGAGGATGAAGGCTCTCGTGATGGGTCAGCTGCTCGTTGAGTCGTGGCACACTCCCATACACCGGGCGTTCCTCCGCCCCTCTCTGGCTAGAAGGGGTGTACCTGCGTTTGGAAAAAACAACTAGCAGGTTATTAAGTTTAGAGCTTCTATTAACTGTGTAGCTCTGCGTGTCTGAACGTGTATGATTATTAAGTAGGTCAGAATAATCTGTGCTAGAAGCTGTTCGACTCACCTGCCGTCTCTGGAACAGTGCAGGCTGCTGTGATAGCTGCTCATCCTGCTGTGGACGCTGCTGGCTTTACTGCGCACGTCATCCAGCGTGGCCAGATGGGTTGAAGAGGCGTGAGTGGACGTGCCCTGCGTGGAGGTGCCACGAGACTTCCGGATGACGGGCGTGTTGGGGTCACGCAGCAGAGACTGAGTGAAGTCGGGCTCTTGAAGAACCTGCCGACTCTCGTTCACTGCGCCGCTTCTGGATGTGAAGAACGTGGACAACACAACATATGAATGCATGAGTGACCAACTCGCTCTCAACTCACATAATATTAATGAAAAATGCCAAACACGACACAATAAACGCAGGATAAAGAAGGTAACTCACTCTTTACGCCTGCGGCCCTGGAAGAAGCCGGCCCACTCAAAGCAGGTCTTCTTACTGCCCACCCAGAACACTGATGGAATGCCAACCACCAGCACCATCACGTACTTCAGCAGAAACAGGACGAGGTCGGGCCGGCTGCTGTGTTCCACCTACACACACAGTATGAAGAGAGAAGTGCACTCATTAGTGTTCCTGTAGGAGGCTCTCAGCTTCTGCACAGTTTCACTACACATTTCATTTGACTCTGTGATATCCAGGAGACTGAGCAGTGCACACTGGTTTACTGGTTTTCATTTATATGGGCTTTATACACACTGTGGTTAAATATAATTGTAATTTAATCCTGTTTTTTTTACCAACCTTCTGAAAATATTTCACTCACAACAAATTCAGGTGGTGACAATCACACTAACATTAAATCTGTGTAGCTGGTATTACACTGGATTAACTAGTTGTTGGCGCCATGATGCTAATCTGTTATGAGGTGTGGCACAAAAACTTGACTCATTGACAACAAGCCCTGCGGTGTTAAAGTATAAATGACACTATAAAAGTATAAACAACACACAGCTTCTGTTATCAGCGGTTCACTTCTAGCTGTCAGACGTCATTCCGGCGTCAGTGCCACTGTCACTCTCAAAACTCTGCAGCATTAATTCTGTGTTTCTGCATGACAGTCTCTGAGCACTGAAGCTGCAGGATCTGAAGTGTGTCTGCGTCTTCAGACTGCACAGCTCACTGCATGCGCACAATCACGCTTTCTTCTGCACACACAAATGCAGCACAAGCCTCAACAATGACCTCTTCTTCTCCTCTTCCTCTCTGCCAGGAGCTCGCAGTTAAAGAATCTGGACTCTCAACCAATCACACGAATGTCACTGTCAGAGCACGCGCCTGATTGGTTAAACATGCACTCCATTCACTGTGTTTATGAGAGATGAAAGAAATCATGAAATCTTGTCAATGAATCATATAGTGAATAAACTGATATTAGTCAGTTCTTGTAACTGTAAATGCTGTTGGTTCATTTGAACTTGTATTTTGTGTACTGTTGATGAAGAACTGCTGGAAAATACACATTTAGCTTGTTTAATAGATTAAACAAAGAGCAGCAAAAGAAACTACCACAAAAAAGAAGGACTTGCTCATCTCTGTTGTGATTCTGACCTGCCACTTGTAAGCAGTAATTTCCCTGGAGGACTTTTTATGACAGCGTTAATTTCTGATAAACGATACGCCTGCAAACATTATAATCACAGTCACACTTTTATCAGTGTGATATTTATGAGTCTGTTTTCTCGGGTGTTTGTGGGGGTGAGACAAATGATGGACGAGCCCCTGCATTCATTTCCACACTTAGCGTGTCACCTGCCACTCGCTTAGAAACTCCATTCCACGCTTACCTCATTTCCTTCAGTCAGAAATCACACAGTGAGGTACATGCACAGCCAAACAAAGCTCTGATACACATCAGATCAGCCGGCATCAAGCGAATCTGCTCTGTCATTGTTCTGGAAACGCTAGAGGCGCTGACCACAACAGAGCCAGAAATGCGTGAGCTAACAAGCCCGATGATGAAAGAGATGAAGAGACGAGCAAATGATGACGAGCGTGTACATAAAAGCAATCGTGCACACACACGTCCCCACACGTCCCACGTGTCAGCTGCATTAGAGGTAATGCAGATCATTAGTGCAGGACAGATGATGAGAGACGGAGTATTACTGTGTCATGTGACACTCAGTTCCATTTATTATTGTGTGGAGGGAGAGGCAAAGAATCTACTGTTACACTACTACAAAAATGTCTCATGCATCACAAAGCTGGATCATATCTCACTGTGTATTCACTGCCCAACACAAAAGAGCTGCTAACTAAACTCTCTCTTAAAACATCAGTGGCATTTTCTCCTGAAAGCTGAATAATTTGGTGTAAGACATTGTTGCAACCACAAAAAACGCAAGTTTAATTCTGTGATATAACAGCTTCACTAAGATAAAGCAACAGTGGCCTGGATGATTCTTAGCAAGAGACTGAACAGTATGAACAGAAGTGTGTTTTCTGTGGTGATTTCACCTGGTAAGGGCAGGGAATGTGGTATTCTCTGCAGCGCTCCTGGACCCAGGTCGTTTCCCACACTGAGCGATATGTGTGTTCATACAGGTAACAGCCCACCACCGTCAGCAGAGGCACCAGGTACAGCACTGAGAACACACCGATCCGGATCATGAACTTCACCAGCTTGTCCTGGTTCTCCTTCTCCAGTGGAATCTCCATCCGGACTCTGTTCAGCGCTACAATCCCGACCAGCAACAACGAGACGCCCACCAGAACGTCCAGACACAGCGGAGCCAACACAAACCAGCGCAGAGCATGAATGTCATACAGCCCCACGAAACACACGCCGCTGATGTTGTCACCCTCGATCTTATTCAGAGCCAGCAGGGTTACGGTTAGCAGGCCTGGAATTCCCCACGCGCTGGCGTGGAAGAGCAGAGCTTTCTTCTCAATCGCTTCACTGCCCCATTTAGGAACAGCCGCCAGGAACCAGGTGATGGTCAGGATGACCCACCAGACACTGCCGGCCATGGTGAAGAAGTACAGAACCATGAAGAGCAGCGTGCAGGCCTTGTT
>JAZGTI010010664.1:0-17444 GCA_036877585.1 Botia kubotai | reverse complement strand
TCCGGAATGTAAATGTTTGAGTATCTTGAATGTAAATGTTTGAGTATCTTGAATGTAAATGTTTGAGTATCCGGAATGTAAATGTTTGAGTATCTGGAATGTAAATGTTTGAGTATCCGGAATGTAAATGTTTGAGTATCTTGAATGTAAATGTTTGAGTATCTTGAATGTAAATGTTTGAGTATCTGGAATGTAAATGTTTGAGTATCTGGAATGTAAACGTTTGAGTGTCTTGAATGTAAATGTTTGAGTATCTTGAATGTAAATGTTTGAGTATCTTGAATGTAAATGTTTGAGTATCTTGAATGTAAATGTTTCTGTGTTGTGAAGGAAGAGGAACTTCGGAAGAGTGGCGAGGTGAAGTATCATCACCTCAGTGAAGATCTTCATGTGCTGATCGAGGTGTTTGCTCCGCCTGCAGAAGCGTACGTCAGAATGGGTCACGCGCTGGAGGAGATCAAGAAGTTCCTGATTCCGGTGCGTGTGTGTGTGCGTGTGTGTGTGTGTGCGTGTGATCGCATCAGCTCAGCATCAATTATTAAAAAACAATTACAGCCACAATCTTTCATCATAATGTAACGTAAATGCTCGGAGGAGTAATCAAGTCATCTGTTATTTACACTTTACAGAAGGAAAAGAGACATTCTGAGCATTTTCCAAAGCAGTGATCAGTGATTCCTCCACTACACCCAGTGCTTGTGTTCTGTAGAGTAAAGACACATGTGGGTGGCGGGATCATTAGATCAGGTTACAGCTCATTAACTAGCGCTCGTGTGTTTCCTGCAGGACTATAATGATGAGATCAGACAGGCTCAGCTGCAGGAACTGACGTATCTCAACGGAGGCTCGGAAGATGCGAAGGTTCCAGCCGCGCGAGGAAAGAGCAGCACGCGGGGAAGAGGGACGCCCGCACCCGGACCGCACAGGTGCAACAATTTTACATGCAGAATTTCAGCATGAAAGTATATGTTCATTATAACTGCTTCACTGCCACCTGTGATTCTGTTTAATCACATTTAAAACACAGCGCTGTGTTATAATTACATCACACACAAAGTGATTTATGTAAATAGAGCTTATTATTATAAATGTGGCATATTCAGAAATCTTATCACTATTTGCCTGACTGGCCCTGAACAGAAAGTGGTACACAAGATTCTTTTTAAAGAGAAATTCTTCTGTACATTTCATTTCATTATTGTCAACAGTAACTCATGAAAGAATATGGAGAAGTGTTAAAACTGAGTCTGTCTCCACTCATAGTCAAGTGCACGTTTTTGCCTCTCTGTCTCCATTTCTGTTTGAAGCATAAAATTGCAGGTTACTTTACATTCTTTTCATTATGAATCTTAATAAAATCACACTGATATTTCTTGGGAAATCAGACCTGACAGCTTAATATTCTAAACTTACTATTGTGAATCTGGAGAAGATAAGGGGGTCGTTTTAAACACTGATCTGTTTTGTACTTGATCAATAACTGATATTTGTTTATTTTTAACAGAAAACGTACAGACTGCAGCTTTAAAGAGTACTTAGATTGCAATGGTGGTGCAGTGCTGTATAGTTTTGTAATGTAAAGTAAAGTACACTAGCTCATGGTCGCTTGCAAGATAATGAATGTATAAACTTTAAGCATAGATTTCATGTCTGCATGTGCGTCATTGGCTGATCGCATCATTAGCGAATCTAGCTAAATAAAACTGCAGCTCATGCGGATAAACTGTGTGTGTGTGTGTGCGCGCATTCGTGTTTGATTGCTACATAATGACTGTGACGTGAACAGATGAACGCATGCGTTCAGACAATGAGACACAACAGGAAACACGTTTAGTTAAACAACACAAATTAAGTTCCTAATTTCACCTTCTTTTTTCTTTTGATTTTTCTTTGCTGTGTGATGAGAATTTTAAAGCGCACTGGAAGATTAATGTGATACAAATGGCAGATGTATTTTTACATAGATTGACTCAAATGTCATTTCCTCCAGTCTGATTTATTTTGCTCATGGTGGAGAGGAAATTTCGATCAACTTGTTAAAGTAATCTTCTGTTAGAGGAAGAAATAAATTCAGCTGTGTAGTGTTATTTAGTAAATGATATCCAGAAACTAGACCCAAACTTTAATCTGTTTGTCTGTCAGTTGTACTTTCATATAAGACTTTAAAATGTATCAAGCGTGTACTTGAATGTATTTACAAAAGCAGTAAGATGTTGTGAGCTCGAATTCTTCTCTCTCATCTGTTAATTTAATGTAATCATTCAGTTTTTCAACCTTATCAACACAAGCTGTAAGTTACGGTATGTTTTCTGCAGGGGTAGAGGAGGGGTTCCTCCTCCCCAAGCTGCAGTTCCGCGGGGGGCGGCGCCCAGAGGAGCTCCGCCCAGCAGGGTTCCATCCAGCAGAGGAAGGGGCGTTCCCTCACAGAGAGCAAGAGGAGCTCCGCCCCCAGCTGGATACAGACCTCCCCCTCCAGTGGTACAGGACAGCTACGGTGAATATGTAAGTAAACATGCAGTCATGTAGCTTTATCATGCAGATTTAGTACATTTATTCTCAGTCTTGTGCACAGGGTATCCAAAAATCATAGAGTTAGTCCAAAATCATGTAGTTTGTTGAAAACAATACGTGAGGCATAGCCAGCTAGTATTTTGCATGTTTTATGGGCTAATATTACACACTGCTCGTGGCTTGTGTTAGCATCAAGATGTCATTTAATGATGTTGTAGAATGTTGTAATCATAGTTTGGTTTCATAGCATTTTTGAGCTATATGCTGATGCTTTGGTTCATCTGCTTTAGCCTGAGCTGATGCCTACTGTTGTGTGTGGTGTTTCTGTAGCTCAGCTGGTAGAGCAATGCACTAGCAACGCAAAGGTGCTGGGTTTGTTTCCCAGGGAGAACATGTACTGACTAAATGTGTAACTTTTAGTCGCTGTAAGTCGCTCTGGTATATGTAATGTAAAAGTTCTTGGATGAAGTGAAGAAGTTTAGTCAGTGTTTGTATTCATGTGTAAACAGCAGTGACTGTTTGAGTAGTTTACTACTCAACTTCACAACTTATAGCTCAGCTGATGAATTGAGTGAGAGTGAATTGAGTGAGTTTAGAGGACGACTGTTTTACTAAACGATGGCAGACAGGAGCAGAAGTTGTGATTTTTGTGATGCTACTGGAAACTTTAAGGTGCACTAACTGTCTTTTCTGCCCAGATTGCAGGAGTGAACTATCATGTATGTCATACGTTATTTCTTTTATTGTCGCCATTTTTCATATCAGTAAATGACATAAAACAAACTCAAAAGCGCTGGAATGGAACAGCACATGGTTCAGCTGCCTTTTGAAAACATCCTAAATCATTTCATCTGCTTGATCTTCTTCTGTTTGTCTTTGCAATTATGTGGACAAATGCTCTTGTTTCTTGTCTCTGACACGGTTATAGATTTCCTCTGCTGGGAGTTTTGATTTAGCAGTGAGAGGTGTAAAATAGCCTCTTCAGATGTGTTTTATGGAGTCATGTGAATGTTCTCCAGACTCTCTCTGTGTGGTGCGTCTCAGAGGTCTTTTGGTGCGGTTGTGGGTTGTTTAGCAGATGGCGGGTTTGGAGAGGTGGCTTGTGTTGGCTCAGGGCCCTGCAGTGCTCATATCTAACCACTTCTGACAGGTTTATTTAGAGGTGGCTGAGGTCTTCATCACCAGCTGTTGCCCATCGTTCCGGCGCTCTTGAAATACACGCCTGTGCAGGAACCTGAAACGCAGGACAGATGGAAACATCTGTCTGATGATAAATCTGAAGCTGTCACTGTGAATCAGCATTGAGATGATCTGCTACAAAGAGAGAGAATGTTTATTATTGGTGAACTATTCTTTTAATGAGAGAAAACTTTGGTGATGACTGTTTATCTTGCCTGTTGGGTTTGGAAAGAAACTGTATGGAGAGTGTAAAAGATTTTAAGAATGATTCTGGTGAAAGATGACAAAGTCAGTTTAGCTTCGTTCCTCAACAATCCAAGTTGAGGCTTGAAGATTATTTTTACCTTGTCATGTATTCTTTACACTTGAAACACTTTTAATTCAATTACTTTAGTTCATTTCACGTCAGGTTTGTTGTTTCATGTATCTCCACCCCTTTACAGCGACCGCTTAAATCAGCCAATCATGTCCGCTTTCATTTTCTAGGTTTACATCAAACGGCCAATCACTTCTGCTCTGCATCTGCATCTCAGTTTACAGAGATCTACCAATCACATCCCCTCTCCTCTCGTATCAAACCACTGCAATATATCTGAGCTCAACACAGTCACATCTGATCAGACAGCCAGTGGATGAGATTACTGTCTTATCAAGCTCTGGGAATTAACTCCGGGAGGTCAGCACAAACAGACTGTTGTACAATTTAAAAGCAGCTTCATCAGATTACCGCAAATCAATAAGACAAAATGCATTTTCCAGTCATGTTTTTGGCATGAGGGCGGATCTTGATGTAAAGAAGTTTCATCTCAGTGTCTCTTGGGTGCTGCAGTGATACCTGAGTCACTCCTGTGATACATCTATTGTTTCCATTATGCTGTTTAATGTGGGTCTGTATTTCCTCTCGTGGTGTCTGTGAGCTTGTGTCTGTTCAGCTTCAGATTGACTGAGCGGGCTGAGGAGATGTCGACAGTGACAGTGTTGTGTTGTGAATGCTCACGTCCAGCTCTGTGTCTCAAACCCAAACGAGTTGCGGGTCTGTTTCTCAATCGCTGTTAGAAATCTCTTTAGAAATCATTTCAGGCGGTTTCACTCTGCTGTTGGTTTTGAAGTCACAATCTCAGTTCTTCAGCAACAGTGTTGAGGTCGAATATTATTGATATTACATACATTAAAGTATAATTATATGTGCTGTACACTGTACATATGTACTGTGTTCTGTGAGAATATGATCCACAGATACATACAGATCAGTTCATATTTGTAATTGAACGCACAAATTAATTCTGAACCATTGACATTTGTCTTCTGTTTTGTAAAATACATTTGCTGATACGTTTGTTAAGACAAATGACGCATTTATTTGCGCATTTGAGCAGATTATGCATGAACGCTAACAGCCACACGCAGCTAAAACCTTCAGAATTTCCACAGTGAGTGTTACTCATGAAACATTTCTTATCAAATAACAAGAGACGCAGAGCATGAAATTCCATTAAATGAATAATGTCTCACAGCTTCACCGAATACCCATAAATCAGTTCTGTTTACGCTGATTTTTCCAGAGCCCCGTGATACCTCTTTATGACTTCATCCCCATGTGATCTCTATTGTGATCTCCATGGCAACATGGTGGTGTGTTAATTGCAGTGTGATGTTGTTTAGTTCTGTCCACTCAAACGTGAGTGTATGACTTCAGCTGAGCAGGAGTTTTCTGAGTTCTTCTGCGTCTGGCTGATGCTGCGGTCTGATGTCATCTGATTAGTTCTGTTTAAATCTTTGACTTCGTTACTGCTGTTGTTTGTTTGTTTTCTAATGTGGTAGTTATTTTAACAACAGCATCTCTGTAAGCAGTTATGAAATGTAATTTTAAAATATTATAAAGAACATCTTGTGTGTTTCACTGGAAACTATGTGACTAGTGTGATTAGGGACCTCAGATGTATTACTTTTAGAAAGACCAACATTATTCCAGCTTTGTAAGTGTAGAGTGACCTCTGACCTCTGAACCCTCCTATATAAGGAGGTATAACCCATCCAGATCCATCCTGCATCATTTTACTGGGCTGAAAATGATGTGCTTGTGTTTGTGAGGTGCGTTAGTATTCCAGGAGCGAAGCCGGTTGATTTGACTTTTTCTTGAGCTTTACGTTTCTGAGATAAAAACTCAAAGACGTGCCAGAAAAAACACAGACTGGAGCAGAAGTGAACGAGTGGGCTGGAGTTAATCAGGCAAGCTCTCTCTGTGTGTGTGTGTGTGTGTGTGTGTCTATGTGTGTGTGTGTGTGTGTGTACACCGGCACACTTGTTTTAAAGCATTCGAGGTCTGTGTGTCTGTATCTCATCTGTCAGGTGTTATCTTTTAACAACCTGTCTGTCAGCTGTATGTGCACTTTCTAGCAAAACACTTACCCCTCTCTCCCTCTCTCTCCCTCTCTCTCTCCCTCTATTAAGCTACATTCTTCAATAGTGTGACACTAGTTTTTAAAAACATACTGTTGCTTTTCTGGTAATTAGCATCTTCCTCAAGACTTGTAGTGCAGCTAAGAATGTTTTCAGTGGCTGGAGTGTGTCTGTTTCCATTCATGAGTAGCTTGTAGCTTAACAGACTACAGGCTGAGAGTGACTTTCTGAGCGTGTGTTCTCTAGATCTTCACACATTCAAAGCTCTGCTGATGGTTTTCCTGCAGCTGTAGACACACTTCTGTGAAGTTATCAGAGCGACGGCTGCCTTTGTCAATTCTGAGCACACACAACTTTTGTCAACATACTCTCTCTTAAAGGGCTTTGTGTTATAGCAGAAACGAGTCACCTGATTGTGTGTGCGCGTGTTTGTCATCTTAAGTGTGTTTGTGTAACTGCACATTTCCAAGATAAAAGTGAGTGTGTGTATGTGTGTATACAGATTTTCGAATCTGACATTTAAAGACATTTAAGTGGATTGTCATGTACTATGACACCCTGAGAAATGTAAAAATATCATGCAAGAAAACTCCATACAGGATATTCAGAGTATGAGTTTCCCCTATTACAATTTGCCTGATTAGATGTCCTCATTTAGATAACTAAGTAAACATGTGTATAACGTGTGTGTGTAAAATGCACAAGAGACAAAGAAGAGAGGCAAAGAAGAGTTTGTCTGGGTGTCTCTTCTGTGTCTTGTGTTTCTGGCTGTGTGCTGGAGCAGGTAAGTGTAATGTGATTACAAGGCTTCAGTTTAACAGATCTCACTGTCTCACTGCCTCACTGCCTATAGACTGAGGCAGTAGAGCTAATCGCTGCTAGATTAGCGTGTCTGCAGGTCAGAAAGCGCGTTCACCGCAGACAGAAACCTTTCAAATCTTCTGCTGGTGTGAAAAGGGGAAAAATATATTAGCAATCAAATGAATTTGTGCACAAGACAGTCTGTGTGGCGCTTGTGCTAATCTCTGCTGGTGTGTGCTAGTGTTGCTATGTGTTCGCTAAGATTTAAGTGTCCAAGCAGTTTAAGTGTTGCTGTCATATTCTGATTCTTACATTTGACCAGTTTACACCCATTTTATGATCCATCAGGCTCGTGGTGAAGCACACAAATGCCTGTTTCTCTGTCACAGCTTCAAAGTATTTCTGTTATTTTGATTCATCATGAGAGAAAAGTTCCTCAGATCTTCTTCAGATACTTCAGATAAATTGAGAGCTTTCCAGAACCTCATCGTGAGACAGTGTCACATCTCTGACACTGCAACATGACACCAGTCTGTCTTTTATCCACAGCTGTTCAGCCACGTGTTGAAAGAACAACCACATTTCAAAAGATTTGACGTGCTGTGCAAATACAGACTTTACTTCTGCTCGACACGTGATGTGTGTGTGTCTGATTTCAGTGTGCTGCAGTGTGTTGACAGACTGTGCTGGATCAGATCTTTCCATCACTGTGTTTCAGATATCATAATCTAACCTTTGAAATACAGAAAATGCCTCTGACACACTCTGTGTCTGGATACACGCCCAGATACACAAACATCTCTTATCATTGAAATCTCTTCATCATCTCTTTCTGCAGATGGTTATAGTGTGTCGATTGTGAATACGGCACAATTTATACTAAGCTTCATTTACAACTGTATTTGCATTTGATGAATGATGAATGAAATGAATTTACTCAGTATGACTGTATCAGCACAGGGAAACCAGAGACACTAGATTGCTGCTGTTTAGTGAATATGTTTCTGATTCCCTCTTGCTGTCTGTCTCACACTCTCTCACTCTCTGACTCTCTTCCTTTCTCACATTCTCTCACTCTCTGACTCTCTTCCTTTCTCTCACTCTCTGACTCTCTTCCTTTTTTACACTCTCTCTCTCTCTGACTCTCTTCCTTTCTCTCACTCTCTGACTCTCTTCCTTTCTTACACTCTCTCACTCTCTGACTCTCTTCCTTTCTCACACTCTCTCACTCTCTGACTCTCTTACTTNCACACTCTCTCACTCTCTGACTCTCTTACTCTCTTCCTTTCTCACACTCTCTCACTCTCTGACTCTCTTACTTTCTCACACTCTCTTACTCTCTGACTCTCTTCCTTTCTTACACTCTCTCACTCTCAGACTCTCTTCCTTTCTCACACTCTCTCACTCTCTGACTCTCTTCCTTTCTCACACTCTCTCACTCTCTGACTCTCTTCCTTTCTCTCACTCTCTGACTCTCTTATTTTCTTACACTCTCTCACTCTCTGACTCTCTTTCCCCCTCTCTTGATGTTTTGTCATTGTTTAACCAAATGAATTTATTTGATCAGTGCACAAACTGCATAACTAATAAACAAGCCAACACAGTTTTGCTCTTGGAAATAGGAGAGATTTCTAGCTTATGATAAATGTATAGTCCTGCAGACAGATGTCTCAGTCAGCCAGCAGAGCACAATGGAAATCTCTTCAGTTATAAATAGCTGAGTGACCCTGCTTCTGTTTTAGCTCAAAGAAAAGATGAGCTGATGTTTTCATTCTTCTGTTTAAATGCTGAAAATCTTCATTTTAAAGAGCAAAAGCAGAGGCTTGATTTCACTCAAGCTCCTCTTGAGACATACTGAGACATGCTGAGCTGATGTTATTGGTCAGTAACTTCTCATTTCTACTTCCATATATGTGTATATGTTTATTCAGAAGTAAAATGGCCTTTGGATGCAATTTGATATTGACTCTTCTAAGAAATGTTCAACACTTAAAAATAGTTTAGTAAAAAAACGTTTTTTTTTAAAGTCTCACAGAAGAACCATTTTTGGCTGTATGGTTCCATAAAGAACCTTTAACATTCGTAGAACCTTTGTGTTTCACCAGAGGTTCTTTAGTGTATAGAAAGATAAGAACAAAACAGTTATTTCAGGAACTTTTGACCGAATGGTTCTTTTGGGAACCAAAAATAGTTCTTCCATGGGTTCGCTGTGGAGAACCGTTTGTGGCACCTTTATTTTTAAGAGTGAAACTGCTAAACCACAACACTCATAACATTCAGTGAATATCGGATTCACCAGTGTTTCCTATAGTATGTTCTCAGTTCTGATTCTGTTGTGATTCTCTTCATCCATTCCAGTTTTTCCAAATAAACTTCACTGTCACTTTGTGTGTGGATTACAGCTGAAGCTCTGATGAGTGTTTGTCAGCTGTGTGTGTCTGACAGAACTGCAGCTCTGAGACTCTGAACTTCAGATGAGGCTTTTCTGTCTTTGTTCATGGTTGAGAAGGATTTTACAAATGTGAAATGAGGGCAGATTGATTTGGAACTGAGCTGACCGGATACGTTGAGAAGTATCAGAGTACCCAGTAGTAGAAGGGTCAGACACTTTTTAGGTGAATGTTAATCCCAAATTAGCAGGAGAGCAGCAGAATTGTGGTTGCAGAAGAGGAGAAATAAGGAGACAAAAGAAGAAAAACAGTGAGCCTTAAAACTCAACAGGAAGCTTTTCTAAGTCTCAGTTTTGTGTTGTTGTCGACAGGTTTCTGTTTCTCACCTTTCATACTCGCTTTGTTAGATGTTTCGTAAACACATCACAAAGAATCTCACAGTGTTCTGTGACGTCCACAGAGCCACACACATCATGAAGCAGTCTGCAGCTTTTCACTGTAATCTCTACATCAGACCCCCATGAAGGTTCATTAGCCACACGTAAAGGGTTATTAGGAGCTGTTAATTACACTGTCAAAATTATAGCAGACTTCCCTTTAATGAAACACTTTCACAACCTTTCAATTGAGCCATGTGTGCCTGTGAGTTTCACAGACTGTCTGCTGTTTCCTTAGATATGAGCTGAGTTACCTCTCAGCAGAGTCAGAGTTTGTGTGTGTGTGTGTGTGAGAGAGAGAGAGAGAGAGAGAGAGGAAGTGTGTGTGTGAGAGAGAGAGAGAAAGAGAGAGAGGAAGTGTGTGTGTGTGATAGAGGGAGTGTGTGTGTGTGTGTGTGTGTGTGTGTGCGTGCATTACAAGTAGACTTCAGATGTTAAAATGCAGTGAATCAACTGTAGAGAAATGACTATGAAATGAATGTTTCTGTTGTTTTAAAAGGATGATAATGAATTGTGATATTTACAGAATCTCTTCTCTTCCCTGTAGGAATATGATGATGGATACGGAACAGCTTATGATGACCAGGGATATGAATCCTACGATATCAACTACAACAATCAGGCGCAGAAGTAAGTGAGAGTGTGTGTGTGTCCGCACGTGTGTTGCATCTCCAGATCAGCTGAGAATATCTGATCCTGTTGTCATCATACAACATTCACAGTGTAGGTCAGTTCTCACCTCTGTGTTGAACTGAAGTGTTCGCCTGGGCTCATATTGAGCTGGTTTGGAGTGTTTCTGCATTGGAAATCATTCAGGCTAATGTAGAGGTCAGTTCTGCTGCTACATGACAGTGTAATGACAGGGTCTGATGTCATATTGTGTACCAATAAACATCTCAGTCTTGTGAGGGACAGATATGCTTATTACAGAAATATTTCAGACTGAATTATTTTTGCAGAACATACAAAGGACAAAAATATTTATATGTGAAATATCCATGTTGTTATTGTCATAAATGTTTAATCATCTTGGGGGAACAGATACATATAGTTAGAACATAGCTGTACTATGATTAGTCTAAATTAAGAAAGTCTGATTGACTAAAGAGCAAATTAAATGCAAATGAACATCTAACAGTATATATCAAACGATAGACACATGCAGCAGTTGTGAATGTTTTCATAGAAAATAAAATTAAGTTAATACATATTTAGAAAAATGTTTGTGTAACAGACTTATTGGGGTGTGCACTGAAAAAATAATCACAAACTGTATTTTTTAAATGAGAATCATGTTTGGTAAATAATCATTCTTCGTAAGTTTAACGTGCTGGATTGTGCTTCTCTGCTCCAAAAAAACCTGATGATGCATCTGAAATGTAATTTCATGGGAACAGAGCAGAAGTCTCTGGTTTCAGCGCCTATAAATTTGCAGTCCATGCGACTTTCTGCAGCATTGTGACCTGTTGCGACGCAGCCAGCAGTAGCCCTGCTGTGTTCTCATTTCACCTCATCATTTCAGACTTACAGTAGCTCTTGTGACAGGACAGGAAGTCTGACTCAGTGAGATCTTTGATTCAGGATGTGCCCTTACTTTTCATTCTAAAGCAAAATACAATCATCCAAACACACTCTAATCATCATGCTTGGGGATATGCAGAGAAACATGTAGTTTAAATGTGTGAGCCAGCCGATCATCTGAGTGGTGGATGTTATGCTGTAACTGGACCTCAAGCACCATGATGAGCCGGGTTTCATCTGCTAATGTTTTTGCACTGCTGCTGCATGTGACACAATCTGTGTCATGGATGATGTCAGTGTGAACAGGCATGTCAGAATGTTTGTGATTCTGTGTAATTCTGTGATTGATAGCGGTATGCTAGCTGTATTCTAGCGGTGTTTTGTGTTTGAGTTTGTCAATCTGTCTGATGTAGATTTAGGGACTTTTCTCAAAGGACTTGTTTAGGAATTGCAGGAATTCACAGGAATGTGAATTTTGGTCATTTTGTTGATCCTTTAACAGAGCATTTGAGGACCATATATATATACTGTATATATATACTGTATATATATCTTTATATCTATATCTTACAGACATCTTTTAGTATTATATCACATCATACTTTTTTAAGTTAGCATGTCAAATTTAAAACAATTTAAATAGTTTTAAAACTCAAATGAAGAATCTCGTGTTTTTCTGCTGAGCTCCTCTGAGCTGTTTTTGAATGAAAGAACATGTGTCACCAGTGACACCAGTAACACCAGTAACACCAGTGACACCAGTGACACCAGTGCTGTTTCATCTCCAACCCCTAAAACCACAAGATAACATTCAGCATGTCCCATAACACATCATTACTTTTTAATTTGAATATTTTAAAGTAAAAATCATGCAGCTATTGTGGTTTGAAGATTGATCACGTCCAACTATTCAGTCATGTTTGCCCATCTGTGCTAATTAATGCTAATTAATCTTTTGTTTTAACTGGTCTACATGTATCATGATCATCATCATTCTGAGCTCTATGATTCATAAAACATTGTGTGTTTCTGAGCTTCAGCAGGTTTTCTCCGAATGTCTTTGATCCAGTCATGTGTAATTCAGGGATATATAACTAGACTTTCTTTTAATCATAGAATAAAAAACTGAACTGGAATCAGCTTCCCCTCTTCCTACTTAAATAAACCAATATTTCAGAGACACCAGAGCTGCTCTCAGAATCATGTTTTAGATTCGTCATCTGTCTCCACTCTCGGAGTCTTTGACAATCTGCTAATGTCAGAAGCAGAGATATTATTTTTAAAATCTAATGGTGTTTCTCCAATGTCCAAACTCACCTAATAACAACGTTCTGTACTCTTCATTTATAGTCACTGTACTTATAGAGGTATTTTAATAACAGCCCGCAGTTTTCAGAAAAACATTTAAGTTAAAATAAAAGCCAGAAAAATCAGGTCATAAGTTTCAATGGTGCTGTTTAGAAGAAACGGTTTATGAATGTCTGTGTTCCCTCAGCTGACGTTACATTGTGTTGTTCAGTGTCTATTGTAAAGAGTCACAGTGCCACTGAATGTACAGTATATTCAACAGAATCAGCAGGAGGTCACATCATAACTCCAACAACAGGGTGTCCCTGACCTTCAAGAACAGACAAACGTGTGAGGGACTCACTGAAGGTTGAATGACTGATAATTCATTACAATTCCCACATCACATGCTTGACTTCAGATGTTTGTACAGTAATAGGGGGATCATTTGAATGCGTTTTGGCTGTTGTTTTACACCACAATTGCTATTTAGGGGCCTGAAAATGCAAGTTTTAGAAAACAGGTTTTGAAAATGCTGCAGGTTTGTTTAAACTGATTTCTGAAAACAGTGACGTCATGTATTATGTGTTCAGTCTGTTTAATGACATCGCCGGCTTCTGGCCTGACACGAGTAAAACAGCATTTTGAGTTGTTTCTGTGGATCTGTGTGAACGCAGATCGCTCGGACAACATTGTCATCTGTATGTGAACGACCCACATGAAAACGTTGCTGTTTTAGTATCTCTGTCATGCAAACGTGCCCTTAAACTCTGACACATACCTCCTCCAGAATCAGTTATGCTGCAGGTGTCAGCAGTGCTGAGGACCAGACGTTTATCATTCAAGAGACATCTGCTGTTGTGTGTGACAGTCTTAACATTCCTCTGAAAATGTAAACTGTGCATGCATTACAGTTCTTGCCATGAAATTTGTGAATGTACAATAGAAGTCCCACAACAGGCTGTGTAACGTAAGCCTTTATTTTAGCACATCTCTATGGCAACCCCGTTTTTCTCTGCATGCATGTGTTTAGAAGGTGGAAAGAGGCTTGTGTTTACCGAACAAAAAAGCAGAAAACTCTGAGTGGCAGCTTTACTTCACTGGAGCAGAGAAAAGGTCAAAAGTCATCATATGAAAAACTTTTCTGTGTGAGAGCTGTACACAGTCTCTCAGTGGATTTCATGCTCTTGTATTCCTGTGTTTTAGTCCTGCATGTCATGGGTTCTCACATGCATGTTGTGGTCAAATGCTCAGGAGTGGATAAATGTAACTGCTTGTACACACACACACACACACACACTGAATGTCAGTACAGCTGCAGGTCTGAGCTGAGCTGTGTGTTTGGTAACTTGTTCGTTCTCTGGGGAGTTCTGAGAGTTCTCTGTCTTTTTAAAGGTTAGTTCTGTTTCAAGAGCCACTGTAGATTTTGAGGAGAAAAGAGCAACTGATTGGAGATTCTCTCTGAGGACTCATTGATTCTGAGGGAGTTTCTTTCACTGGATGGCATTTGTAAGACACTGTTCTGTGTAAAGCTGCTTTGGAACAATATGTATTTGAAAAACACTACATTTAGCAGATGTCTGAGTTGATGATACATACTTTCTGTTTTCCAGTATTTGTGTGTAAATCTCACTGGATCAAAACTATGAACTTGTCCAAAACAGCTCATATTTTACCAGCCCCCACCCACCAGTATATTCATATTTATCAAAAATGGTATTTTGCCTAATGAAATATGATGACTTGTTTTACTGTTAAGATGCTTGGCATATGAGATATTGAAAATTAAGCTCCAGTTCTTGTTACTCAATGATGTTGTATTTACATTTGGAAGTGTACAGTACATTATACACTATTTGTTTTGCTTCTTACTTGGTTTTACTATAAATATAAAATGTACGTTGGTGGGCGAGGAAGGGTGGGCGTTACATTAAATGCCAAAAATGTAAAGGATTGGTGTTTTATGATCTCTATCTGATAGAGTTCTGGCTAATCTATAGCCATATGTCTGCCAGGGGTGTGGATATGATCTTCTGGGCAGCTGAAGATCTCTGTTAGCTGTCTGTCGCAACAGTATCTGACAGGTGTATATAAAGTGTCTTATTCACACACATATTCACTATTGATGTTTGCTTATTCACTAAACCTCCCTTTATTCAGGAGGAGAGAGAGTGAGAAAGAGAGTGAGAGCGAGTGAGCGAGAGTGAGAGAGAGTGAGTGAGAGTGAGAGTGAGAGAGAGTGAGAGAAAGAGAGAGAGAGAGAGAGAGAGAGATAAAGCAGTAATCAGTGATCAGTAATAAAGCCTCTCACAGTAGATTAGGCCAGTGAGTCTCTTCACAGACGCTCTGCTGCAGATTTACCAGCTGTGGAAATATAGAGCTCACCTGGGATATGTAGAGCATCACTTATACTTAACCCCACCATCTGTTTAACCACCAGAGAGAGAGACAGAGACAGAGAGAGAGAGAAAGAGAGCGCGAGAGAGAGAGAGAGAAAGACAGAAGGAGAGAGAGAGAGAGCGAGAGAGAGTAGGAGAGAGTAGGAGAGAGTATATATGATATTATTTATGAGCATGTTATAGGACATCCAGACGGGATGACCAGCTTTAACAGACTGATATGACCAGTTTAAATAGTTTTTGTAGAATAGTTTACCAGCTCTACCAGTCCTCAGAGTGTATGACTGATTTACTCTACACACAGACACAGTGAAGTGTTACTTCATTCATGAGAAAAGCCCAATGCTCATCTGTGTATAGAACATCAGATACAAGCCTCCAGAATTAACACACATCAGCTTTGTGTGTGTGTGTGTGTGTGTGTGTTACATTTAAAACATCAAATAAATGACACGCGTATGATAGTTTCATATAGTGTGATACTCTCGATTGATATCTGAATGTGATTCAAGGATTGTTGTGTAGTGTCTAACTCGACATGAAGCTAACTGAAGTGTGTGTGTGTTGTAGTAGACACAAACACTGCAGCAGAGAGTGAGAGCAGAATTATGGGCAGAAGAATATTGAAGTGAGAGGTTTGTTTGTGAGGCTTCAGTGAGTGTGATGCAGAGCAGATGCATGTGGTCGTGGGTTGTGAAGTTAACTGATGTATTACTGGACACAAAAGCTTCAGGTCTTTCGATTTCACCTTCATACACAGTGAAAACGCTGAATTCCAGCACACCTCTAATATAAAACCTCCCATGTGTGCTTTATGTGTTTCCTAAACCTGTTCGTGGAAATCTGGAGAAAATAGTGACTGTAGCTCTAGACCACATACTCTCTCTCTCTCTCTCTCTCTCTCTCTCAGCAGCACAATAAGAGTGATGGCAGGATTTGGACTGGAAAATAGAGGATAAGGTATAATAGAAGTGAGGGAGGCGTTATATTATACATTTATTTTTATTATTTTTCTATATTGTACAGAACATAACCTTCAGTGGATGGAAGGAACAGAGAGAGAAAGAGATGAATAACAGAGACATGAATAAGGAATAAAACCGAGAGCATGTCTTGATTGTCCAGCAGTGTGTTATTTCATTGTTGTGTCTGAACTGAAGGAAGCAGGTGGAATTCTGGGAGCTGGAGTACCAGGAGAAGATTTCCTTCAGTTCTGATTGACACTGATGGGAGAGAAACTCAGTTCAGAGTCAGCGAGGGCGAGAGACCCAGCAGCCAAAACTGCAGATGTGCTCAGAAAATCACTTCTCATGTGGACGCTGAGAATGTTGCTTTATCTGTTTAAAAACAGCAGACAATGTCATATAATCTCTCTCAGTTGTTTTATGTAGACAGTAGTGAGATTATTGGAGAGCATTTTGAGACATTTGCTTCAGTCTCGAGCAGAGATGTTTCTGAGAGAAGTAATCACACATACTCCTCCTCCAGTCTTTCAAGTGTGCGATTAAACAATCACAGATATTTCAATACTCAATACATTCTCACATATCATCATTATATGGGCTGTGCTGTGCACACTGATGTTAAATCTCAGTACACTTACTGTATTTGTATGTCTCCATAGTAACATGGCAGACACATCAGTGAGGTGTTGCTCACTGTTATCCTGATAATCAAACATGAGAAGATTGTTCTGAGAATGTGTCTCTTCTTTCTCTCCACAGTTCAGATGATTATTATGAATACAGGCACGGTGTCAGTGGAGAATCGTATGACTCGTACGGTAAGTGTTTCTCACATCCATTAATAAAGTGCTAATCATATGAAATTGCCAGAGGTACCCCTGATCTATGCTCCACCCCCTCATCTGTGCTCCACCCCCTTGTCTGAGCTCCACCCCCTGAGCTACATTATTACTTTATTACTCATTTGGCAGACACTTTTATCCAAAGCTTACATTGCATTATACTATACGTTGATTCTGAGTATGTGCAATCCCTGGGATCGAACCCATGACCTTTGTTAACACCATGCTCTAACCACTGAGCTACAGGAAAGCTTACTTAGACCTTTTACCTACAACAGTATTACAGGAACTTACTCAGGAACCTCAAGAGTCTATATTGTTTTAGTCTCTAGATATGATGTTCTAGTTATGAAGTTCACAGGTATATAGAAATGATTAACGGTATGATTCAGTTACTACAAATTTAATTTCTTCAACAGAATCTTTAATCGTATATAGGGGCAGTTGTTATAGTGATGCTTGCCTATGCAAACACCAGTAATACTTAAATTAAAGCTGACAGATGTGTTCATACGTGATAGCACTGAATCAAATATAAGGTTATATTTACTTTACATTCAAGAATTTTGCCTAAATAATCAATTAATACTTGAAGAAGAACGTGTAAACAATTTAAATGTGACTGTCTCGTACGTCTTTAAACTATCATTTAAAATCAAGTCATGCGCGCGCGCACACACTCACACACTCACTCACTCACTCACTCACTCAC
>JAZGTI010010663.1:0-17444 GCA_036877585.1 Botia kubotai | reverse complement strand
ATCTTTTATGAATGGTTCTGTGTCTTTATGAAAGTCTCTGAAAAGAAAACAAAGCTCTTAGCTTGAATGTCTCTAATACAGAGGAAGCGTCTCCAGCTGGCGAGCAGGGCTTTTCTTTTCATTAGTGGGTGTTAAAATAAGTGGCTAGGTTGGCATTGGAGTCTGTCGTTTTTCACAGTTTGCTGCGTGGTTGTGGAGCTTTTTTTCTGAGGAGAACACTTTCGGCAGAATAGAAGCATCACAGCAGGGGTGCCGTAACCCGTTTTTAGCTCACGTCTTACTCAACCGAACGTTGGCTGATATTAAGATATGTTTCTCTGTTGGTTCCCGTTAGATTTAAAAATGCGTCCCTGGTATAAACAATGGCTCGTTTCCAAAATCCTGTGGGCTGCCTGCATGTTAAAACATTTAGAGACCGTCTTTCAGGCAAATTCCAAGGCAGCATCACATTTATCATTCCGGTCTCAGAAGATTCCAGATGCTTTTGGAAACTGACCAATGGCAGCACAACCTAATTAATATTTATGAGCTAAGCACTCGTCTTGTTATGCCTGTCTGCCATCATCTCCACCTTTTTACAAATCCGTGATTTTAGCACATTTCTCTCAGTAATTCTTAAACGCCCTTCTTTAAAACGGTAGCATTTGATTCCAATAATGAGGCGAGGGGACGTTCAACGAGACGACACCTGACAGCAGGTGAGAGTGGACGCTAAGAGATGTTTGTGGACTCTGACATCCTTCAGCTGTGAAACGTGTGACCTTGTGTGCTTGTATCACTGTAGGGGACAGATGCATGCTGGGAGGTCAACAATTCCATCAATTTCATGGCAATTCGTAACAATCCAGCTAACAGGGAATGTTGTCAGAACATTGGCCAATGTTCTCTAAAAGTCGTCTCAAAGTTATTAAAAAAGTTCTTGCAGTAATGTTAGTAAGAATGTTAGAAAGTTATATATCATATATCAAAAGTGCTATATTGAGTTGGTAGTGGAACGTTTTAAAAACGTTACAGTATTTAAAAAAGTCAGAATAACATTTATATAACCAAACAGCAACGTTAATTCAACGTCCTAGCTGTATGTTATAAAGGTTCCTAAACCCTTTTAAAAATACAGTTTTTAACTGTTTTATTACTTGATGGAAATATTCTTGCCATCTGAAATTGTGAGCAGTGTGTTTTTTTCTTTGCTTTAGCGATTTGATGGCTAATTTATATAAATTTCTATTCATATGAAATCTCATTCATGTGTTTTCATACAACCTGCTTTCGTCCCAGTAAGTGTTAGAAAAGCACCTTCATGCTTCTTTTCCAAAATAAACCAACGTTTTTGTACAGCTTACGTTGTACGAATTCCTACAAAATCGCTAGTTGTAAAGTAGTTGCGTTTTCCCAGAGAGAGAGAGAGAGAGAGAGCTTTATTGGCCAGGCACTCCTGAGCATACTAAGAATTTGTTGGCGGTTTAGGGCTTTCATACAGTAGTGCAACATACATACAGATCAGCATACATTACATTGCATAGAAAAACACAGTGTTTGGGGAAGTCGACCTGCAGGACTCGTCCACAAACACAACGCAGCCATACTGAAGGATTTCTACTTTTTATTTATGATTTAGAGTTCAAGGACTCTGACAGCGGCTGTGCTTCTGTCTGTGAGTGACTCAGTGTTGTACTATCGAGCTAATGGAACCAGTTTATTCATGGAACAGCTCGTGTTCCTGAAAATGGGACGCTGTCTTGACGGCACAGCTCTCATGGTATGAGACGCATCAGAAACAGTGAGGCATGATTTATAAATATAGTCATATAATATTATTTAATGCGTGTCAGACATACTGTAAATCAGCAGCACATGAACTCGAGAGTTTGTTGTTAAACTGTGTTTTGGTCAGAAGGAAATGCAGTGTTAAATGGAAATGGATTTATTCATATATTGAGCAGTTCAGGATAAATGAATTGTGTATCTAGTGTTAAAGGTTTCCTATGATGGTGTGTCATCATAGGCATGGGATAATCTTCAGCACCCCATACCTCAACACAGAATAAGCAAGATAGATGGGATTGATGTTAGAACCTAACCAGAATGTTTTGAGCATCAAGCCCTGACACAGATGTACACTTTACTTCTTAAACAGACACACTTATATACAGTTCAGAGGAGTAGAAGATGCAAGAAGAATTCTGGCCTGCTGACCCCACCAGAATCCTCATTGTTGGTTTCATATTTAATCTTGTTTTGCAAGGTTACACGTTTTTGCAGAATGCAGTCAAGGTTTGGGGGAAATTTAAAGAGGACAGACTCATTATTATGAGGGGCGTGCATTCCTGTATTTCTGGAGGCTGTCTCTCGGTATGTTTTGCGCATGTGTGCGTGCAGAACTGCGTCTTTGTTTTGATGTTTTGTTTTGATGAAGAAAGTTTTTGACCCTGCATTCCCCTATTGAAACACCATTCAGAATTCATCATTCTGGTTGTGTTGTGAATCACCATGGAGATCTCGTTCGGCACAATCTCTGCCTCTCCGTGGCATGACTGGAATTAAAACCAGAACATTTGTGCATTTAAAATCTCCTTCCAAGAAACGACCTTGAAGGGAAAAGCAACGGTACGGGAACAGGAAGTGACGGTCCTTGTTAGGGTCCTGCTCAAACCCAGATGATTACAATACGAGAACCTCTGTGCTTCCAGTCAGTGTTGGTAAAGGAGATAATGACACAGTATTTCAATGCATGGTTGCAAAGGTCACTTGGTAATGAACGTTCCTTCTCTGCCTTTGTGCTGGTCTAACCTCGTGTCCCGCACTGCGCTTCCATGACTTTCCTTCGTTTGAAAAGATTTAGAGGGGTGAGTAATGAACTTCCATCCTTGAACTGTCACTACCGAGCGGAACAACCAGCGGCCATTAATCATAGAGCAGCACATGAATACAATTGTCAAGCGGAAACTTAATGTGTCTTAATAATGCAGCTGGCTCGCGTTTGCGTGTTGACAGTGATGTACCCGTTAAAAATGACTCGTGAATGTCGTGTGTTACACTGATAGCTGCTTCGCTCCGTATTAGCCTGAATGAGGGCTGTCTAATTATGTGACTTTGTGACTTGCAAAAAAATCACTTGCTTAATCAGTGTGTCTTGTGTTCAAATAAAAATATCTTAAAGCTGCTGTCTGTAACTTTGTTGTTTAAACATGAATAAAATGGGTTATTGTGCAAGTACATAACAGATCAGTGTTCAACGCAATCACCTTACCTTAACTTAATCAGGTTCGATTTCACCGGAAAATGTCCACCTGTAAAGACAAAAATAAAGATCTGTACATCTGGATTTCTGCACTGTAACTTTTGCCTCTCGCCGTCATCTCTCTTTGAAGCATACAACTGCAGGTTACTTGACATACTTTTCATTCGGTATGTTGGAGTCAAATGATGCCAAACTGACATTTCCTGGGAGATCGGCTTGGACAGCTCAAATTATAAATTTTAATAAACTTACCGTTGTGAATCGGGGTAAGATATGGCGATTGTGTTGAACACCGATCTGTCCTGTACTTGCTCAATGTTCATTTTTAGCCCTGAAAAGTAACAGATTGCAGCTTTAAGCAATATATCTTGATTTATTTTTCTTAATGTTGTATTTATTTAAATTATTTATGCATAATCGTCACTTAATCTGAATGTGTTCAACGAAGAAAAAACTGTGTGTTATTTGTTATGGTGACAGGATTTTTAGTACAGGAAGTACAGGAACAGCAGCAGGTGATTCAGCGAGTTCAGGTCACTGGCTTTAAATTTACTGCCCCTAAACATAATGACGTAATTGTGTTAACGCGTCTTATGTTGGTCAGGTGAGATAAACGCCAGTTTTACTCTTCCTGTTCCTGTTCCTGTTCCAGCCCTCTGCCGACACTAACTCCAGCGCTGTTTGTTTTCATGTCCTGCCACAGACGCAGTTCATTTATTCATTTCCTTTTAAAATAAAGCTTTGAATCACGGGGAGGGCGAAAAAATGACACACAAAAAATAAGCCATAGAGAAATTTAGACGGGGATTTAAAAGAGAAACCAGGAACCAATTTCTTGGCTGTCAGAGATGTAAATGTGATGTTGTTTCTGTCTCTTTCTCCTGCAGTATAAATGACTTCTTTATGTTTACTACATCCCAAACTATCAAACATTTATGATGCAGCCAGACAGCGGAGCAGTAAAATATAAGCAGAATAAGGAGCTGCAGACGACATTCTCTGTAGCTCTGCTAAACACGATGCCCAAGAGACCTTTGATGAAGTTCAAACCAACTATTCGAAGAAAAGTCAACCGTTTAAAGAAGTAGTTCACAAATAAATTCTGTCATGGTTTGCTCAGCCTCGTGTCTTTCAAACGCGTTCTTTCGTGCAAACGCCACGCGAGAGGCTTTGTAGAATATCCAAGCTGCCCTTTTCTGTGCTAAGACAGAATGTTGTTGCCGAGGGGCTGTTAAGGTCCAAAAAGGAGCATAAAAGTAGCCCACACAACTCATGTGGACTGTAGCTTCAGGTTTAGTGATGGCTTTTAGTGAGAAACATAGTGAAAAATGTTGCCTTATTGTACATTTACATTTTGCATTTGGCAACCCTTTACTCCAAAGCAACTTACAGTGTGTTTAAGATATACATTAAAAACAGTATATGTGTTTTCTGAAAAATAAACCCACAACCTTGGTGGTTGTGGACGGACGGACGGACAGACAAAGAAAGAAAGAATACATAGATATAGAAAAAATGTGTAATGAAATATGATTGAAGTCCTTTTGAAACCGAGATAAGAGCAGAGCTTTGTATTTATATAATAATGTGATGCATATAATTAAATGTAATATCGAGGCAGTTTTGGTCTTTTAACTGCAGTGCGGTTGCTCTGGGGATGGGCTGATACTAACCATGTTCGTCCCTCAGGGTACAGCTGCCAGTAAAGTGCGCTACAGAGTAGATCAGGAGATGTCTCCGTACAGCGGCAGTATCTTTGATGTTGAGCAGGATACAGGCAGAGTTGTCACCAAAGTCAACCTGAACGAGCAGCCCAACGCCGTGTTCAGAGTAAGAGCCCATCCTTCTGCTGCCCCTTCACAAAGTCCTGCTTAACATATTAACATTACTTCTGTTTTAGTATTAAAACAGAAAACATGACACAGGTATGAGGATCTATGGGGTCCTCTGTGATGTCATTTCCTGTTTAATGCTATTTCTGCATGTTGGTTAGACCACACTGGCTTTAATTTGACAAAAGTTTTTGTTGTGTTAAATATTAATTATATTAATATATTATATGAAACAAACTGCATGACTGTTTTTAATTGTTAAACTTATAAGTATTATGCTAAACTTTATATGACAATCTTTGGACTTTTATTACTTTATGGCCCCAAAAAGTATGAAAATGAATTTTAATTCAGAGTTTGAAAACATTTTAATCATTGTAATTAGTAAGAACTGTATTCAAACGATTGTCTATTTAAATTGCATTTTTAATGTTTTTTTAAATAATTGAATAGATCCAGATAAAAAATGAAAGTCACGTCTTTGACCCTTATTCATATCTCATCAATTCTGCTCGTAGCTGGTGGTGATCGCCTATGATGATGGAGAACCGGTGAAGATGAACAGAACCACAGTGGAAGTCACGGTTCTTCAGCCATCCAGGATTCCCATCTTCACTGAGGAGGAGTACAGGTGTGCCCATGCAGCTGTCTGTAGAGAGTCAAAGTCATGCGTGACGTTCTCCTTGAGGTTTCTGAGATGAAGTTCAGCGCATGTTTTCTGCAGGCGCTCTCAATCGCTGCATGATTAATGAGCGTTATCTCAGAATATATGACTGGAAGGGCTGCGGGTTTCTAGCTGGTGTCGAGCTCTCAGAAGCATGTTGTTGTTCTTGAAAGGGCACGTCTGCAGCTCGTCAGCGTGTTTCAATGCAGATATTGAACGTTCTGGAGCTGCGTGTAAGGGATTTTAAAGTTTTACTGCCTTTCAAAGATCCAGCTAACAGGGGTCATTCTCAGAACGTTCTCAGGACGTTGGCTAACATAAGTTTCCTCAAAGTTATTGAAAATGTTCTTGCAGTAATGTTAGAATATAAAAAACTGGGAGCTTTGAACGTTTCTAGATTTTTTTAAAATTCAAATTTAAAAAATTAAATATTTTTTTGTTTTAAAATAAAAAAAATAAAATTTTTAACGTTTTTGTTTTGTATGTTTTATACTAATGGAAACATTAGGAAAACGTTCTTGCAACGTAAAATTGTTAACTGGGGTAGCTTTATAATGATGTTATTTGTTTTGATTGACCTCACCACCAGCAGCACTCATTTAAATATTGCAGCTTTAATATAAACATAATGACTTGAATCAAATTGTCATTGATACCACGCCCCGCGTACATCTGACCAGTGAGAGACAGCGCCACCTACTGGTAAAAAATAAGTAGTGCTAAATTTGCTTGAATATTTGTGTTTTTAATGCCACTGCCTGTGTGGCCTCTGCAATCACTGTTTGCATTTATACTTGCTGTTGTGTTTAGCAAGGACATCACCAAAATCCGGTATTTAAACACATCTCTGGTGTTTAACTATCAGCTTAATATTTTTTGTATGGTACCATTAGATTATAATTGTGTTTAAAAGCGTTTAATAATCCTTTGACCTTGTGTTAAACGTCTGGGAATCAAAATCAAATTCAGAAATTAAACTTGAAAAAATCAGGAAGTTGTCGAATCGTAGAGTTACGATGCTTCAGTTTGTTTTATTCAATTGTCAGGCTGCCAATATACTTTTTAAGTAAAACTGCATATCAATCACAAATTGATATGCAGATGAATTGTATATCAGTAGAAGAATGCAAGTAATATTTGACCTAATATCATGAGATGCCCGACTGCGCCAGCAATATCTGTTCCCCTGTCCGTACATTTTCACCATGAGCTAAAAACAGCATGTGAAGAAGCTTGTTCTTCCCGCACTGGTTTCTGTCATTCTCTCAGTAAAGGAACTCTGGAGAGAGAGAGAGTTTTGTTCTTCTGGTCAGAGAGAATATATGAATTTTTTGCTCTGTGTTCTTCCTCATGCATAAAATGAAAAAGACTCTAAAACTATAATGGAATATAGCAGAAACCGTCTAGAGACGGTATGTGATGGTTAAAATGACCCCCCTGCAGTGACATAGGGAAGGAACTGTGAATTATTCTTTACAGTGAGCCGAGACTGTACGTGTCATTTCCAGGATGGTGAAAAGAGCATTCATAGGTATCATTTAGAGCTCGTTACATGTACCACACTGGTGTTGTAGCTCATTTGAATCAGCATGCGTTGTTGTAGCTGGGTGTCGGAAGTGACACTATGTACTGTGTCCAAATATAGATTTTATTTGTAGCACCTATGTACCGTGGTAGACAATGTGGGTTTTTTGCCGTTGGGATGTGGCTTATCCAATCAGATTTGAAAATGAAAACTGTTATAATTAATATATTTTTAATGCAAATGTTACATAACGTTAATTCGTTTTGCTGTGATAACAGACGTATCATTTTTTGTGTCCAGCACATCTATGGAATTATTTATATTTTTCATTACATTCACTGGATTAGCAAACAAATTGCATTACCGTATGGTTGTTAAAATGCTAATTTCCCGCAACAATAACTATATTGTGATATACAGTAGATTGTACCAAAATTACTGTATATTGTGATATAACAATTTGGTCATACTACACACACATATAATTGTACTCATTTTACATATATAAATTCTTATAGCAAATTGGGCAATGCAGTGTAGCCTCAATAAGTATTCAGGTCTTTTCTCACTAGTTTGTAAGAGGGCCTTTGGCAGCGATTACAGCATTGAGTTTTCTTGTTTCTTCTTCTACCAGACGACCCACTGGGATGTCATCTGTTTCTCTGTTAGATTAAATGGAGAGCCTCTGTCATTATTTATGGTCTCCGGCTTCAAGCATTGGCCAGGACATTGAAGTCAGTTCAGAGATTCGTCCTGCAGCCACCCCAGCATTGCGCTGGCTGTTTGCTGCGGGTCATTGCGATAGTAAATGTCTTAGAACTAAGTCTTAAGAACTGACTGGAGTGTTTTCTGGTGAATGGTGTGGAGTAGTGGTTAAACGTCAGGGCTGGCAAACAGAAGGTCACTGGTTTGAGCCTGTACAGAGAGGTGCATGGGCAATCTATTGTGCCTTGAGCGAGACTCTTACCCTCTGGTTGTCCCTGTATTGATTTAGCTTTAGATGTTATTGAAGTTTTACTTCCTTATATGGACCGCTCTGTATTTTCTGCCCTTTTGATTTTGATTTTCCCTCATTTAAAACTAGTCTCTATACCCAGCTAATACGGAATATAGGGAATAAATAACTTTCTTATAATCAAGCAATAATGTTAATACAACATTTAAACACATTTAAACATGAAAACTTGTAACAATGTTGTCAACGTCTTTGTTACTTAATGAAAGCGTTAGGGAAATGTTCTTACAACCTTAAATTGTTAGCTGGGTATCCACCATCAGCAATTCTAACCCTGTAGCAGTTATATAAGGACAATGTCTATGTTTCATGCACTCCCATGACAGCAGTCCCACTGTTAACCAATCACCTTTTAGGGTTAGGTTCATGGCTAGGGCTTGGAATATGGTTTGTTTCTTTGACAGACAGGATGTTCCAGAACCAACAAAAAATGCTGATCCAGGAACAGTTTATTTAGTAAAATCATGGTCACTGGTAACTGATATTTTACAGTGTCAGTAAGGTGTTTTAGGAACAGCAGCATTTAGCTGCAAGTTGCACAAACTTCTCTTCCATCTTGTGCACTTTTGTTTCTGGGGAAATGAGGCTGTATCGTCTTAATCTCGGAGTCCTGGTGATTTTCTCATGTCGCAGCAGTTTCCATAGCGATTACAAATGAAAAGTCAGTCTATTTTAAGCTTGAGCGATTGGCCATTCATTGATAAGATTGATATATCACAGCTGGTTTCAGAAATGAGCTAAACTGCTGTGCTTGCTCAGGCCAACATGCACAGTTTTATTACTATAGCGAAATATGCACCCCAAAGATTTCCATCACACCATTTGTCTGGATGTGTTAGCAATAAATGAACTGACAACATAAACATACATTCGAAACAGTTTATGATGCCTATTGATGTGTAGACCATTCATTAACCAGGAAGTGATGTCACCACATCACTGCCCCATCATGATGCCCCAAAACAACAAAATGTTGAGCTGATACCTGTGTGTAAAACAGACAAGGGTTGTGTCATCATCAGAGTCTCTTTGCCAAAAACTGTTTGTGTTTGACATTCCTCCCTCTCTGTGACCCTTAAAAGATTTGTTCACCCAAAAATGAAGATTCTGTCAGCAGTTATTTACTCCCATGTTGTTCCAAGGCCTTCCAAGGCCAAGAAGAGACTTAAGGCATAATGTTAAGAAATGACAGCCTCGGTCCCCATTCACCCATATTCATTGTGTCTTTTTATCCATACAATGAAAGTAAATGGTGACTATGGCCATTAGTCCCTTCTATTCTACTAAAGAGTTCCCATTCTTTTTAATAAAGAAAGAAACTACACATATTTGGAATAAACAGTGACAGAATATTTGGGTGTGTTTGGGTGAACGGTCTCTTAAACAGCTTTCTACTTTTTGACTGTTGAGGTGGTAATAAAGTTGTATTCTCTCGGCCCCGTGTGGGATTTGAAGTTCGTTCTGAGAGGGGCTGGAGTTTAAAAAGCTGTGTGTTGACTAAAGCAGTAGAGCCAGGCAGAACCCCTCACAGGAGCTCTAATGGCCAGAGCTACAGAGAGCACGTGCTGTTTCTCTCTAGACCTCATTAGACTGCGGACTTCAGTGGAGGGACTCTGGAGATCTGATTAAAGCACACTGGATTCAAAAGAGTTAAATGAAGACTTACAATCTTTCAAGCACACATTCAGTATTTCTTTAACTGTGAGGGAATGGTTCTGCTGTGTGTTGACACTCAGTGCAATTTTGGAATTAGAGGCCTATAGCGCTACCTCGTATTGTTTGTCAAGTTGACTCAATGAACTGCTTGACGCTTATAAGCGTAGACAGATTGCAGCTTTACTCAGAAAACAATTACTCTAAATTCCAGTATTTTACATCACAGTCAGCTCAAATCCATCAGCCAAACGGGGATCTCGATGTAAAGCGTCTTGCAGTATTAATATTTCGGGGCTTAATCCTCTGTTTTGATGAAAGGTTTTTGCTGTATTACCTCCTAACTATCAAATCTGCACAGAAGGTCATATATTGCCAGGGATTTATAATTCTTGTTTACCAACAAGCCGCGCACAATCGCGCGCGCGCAGACGGGTACGGCAGAGAAGCTGTTTCGTGTTGTCAAGGTTTGTCCTCGTCATCGTACTCTTTGCCTGGGGCTGCTGTCACAATGACACCTCTACACTTTAAAACACTGGATGAGACTCACCAAACCTGTCAAGAACATGTCAGTGTCATAATTTTACTCTATAATCAAAAGGGAGAAATGAGATATTACATTTTGCACTGACGAAATAATGCCTATTTTTAGAACAATTATGTTTTCTTTTACATTGTGACATCATTGTAGGTTTAGGCCCCTCCCATGTTTCAGACCGCTTCAGTAAGATTCATTCAATGCTGACATTAAAAACAAATGTTTAATATATACAGTATAATATATATTATATAATATGTAAATGTATGTTTCTATTTCACCTGATCCAGTGCTTCCAATGTCTATAATATGGTGCGCTTGAAGATCAAAACTGTTCATTACAAGACTCCCTGGAATCCTTGATTCTGATTGGTCAACTGTGGATTTCCACTTTGCGCTGATGACTCTGCCAGGTTTATTTTGCGGTAATGACCGACTAATTGTACATTATCTGTTTTGCATAATCACCACTTTTCACGAGATGACTCGCTTATGGTACAATGCATAAAACAGCCCTGGATATCTAAAGACACTGGAGAGCTTGGACCAAACTATATTTTATTGTTCTCATCCATTGTAACGTTGTGTAAGCGTTTCCTCAATGCTGATTTCATGAAGAGCCTTTTTTAATGTTTCACGTTAGGAGACTGTTATGTAAATACCCACAGGGTCTCGTACAAAGGAGGTTTTTTAAAAGCAAAAGGTTATTTCATTCTGATCCTTGATATCATCGTGGTCACAGCTATTATATAAGGAATCGGTTGCGTAAATAGAGAATTAGCACCGGCATGCGTACTTCCGTGTTGCTCTTGTAATGGTCTCGCAATGTCAAACTGGAGAATGTAGAAGTCACCGAAGCTTCGCTATCATCGATTACTGAAGTGGATTTAATGCTCTTTTAATTCACTGTTAATGAACTCCGATTGGGCATTCACACACGCATTGATTCTATCACTGCAGGATGCCGATTGGCTGTATTGTTGGTCATTGTGGGGATCTTGCTGATGGATGCTGCCGTTTCATTGGTTGGCTGCACACCAGGTCCTAGCTTCTGAAGAACTGATCACAACACAATGTCGGACTGTCAAGCGAGTCAGTGAATCCTTTAATTAAACCGTTTAATTCGGTGAACTGATTCTTCAAAATGAATCAAACTTTGTGTATTTAGGCGATCACATTTACCAATGGTTTACCGTAGTGATAGTCATTTTTCAACTTTTTATTATTCCTTGTATATGCTTTAGTATGTATGTATACGATTAGCACAATAGTAACTGAAAAGTAACTATGCTATTATCCAGTGGAAATTAAATGGTGTACTAAGTTATATAAATACGGTTTTATTTGACGTCACTTTTCCTGCAGTGCAGTGAAAAACCTCTTGCGCAGCCTTTGACTGCTATGAAAAGAATGATTTTAAAAAATACATAAAAAGGAAAAAATTATAATACAAATAATGCTGTGGCATTAAAATAAAAACATGGCAATGATGAAGTCGTGAAACGCTCTATAAACAAATATAGCAACGGCAGAATGACCTGAGCAATTACACATCTGCGCAAATGAGAATAAACATAAAGAACCGCGTTCAGTAATTTGGTCGTGAGTTATTGTGGCAGTAGCTCATTTACATTAGAAAGCTGCTTCTATTTGTGTGGTTCCTCCAGCACACACTGAAGTTCTGGCTATTTCTGGCCTCGGTGATTCTCATGGTAACCGGCGTGAAGCTGAGCATCACTGAGATTTTTGTGTGACCTTGTGTTTCTCGCTGACAGTGTAGCAGTTGACTGCAGCAGCGCCCTGTTGTCTCTTAGACAGAGAAGAGCACTTCACCCCATTTATATCTCGGAGAAGGCCGACAGTGAGCGCCTCTTTGTTCTGCCCTGACGACGATGCCTGTATTTTGACTGCTCTACAATAGAGACACGAGTGTCACACCCACCCACCTCTGACAGCTGGCGTGTGGTCCGAGAATGCACAGAGACTTTCTAAGAAAAGTCGGAGACCTTTGACAGTTGACTTTCTTTCTCTCTCTCTCTCTCTCTCTCTCACACACACACTTATACACAATACGATTTCTATCCCTTTCAACTAACCGTAGGTGCCTAACCCTGACCTAATCTTAATTTATAACCTAATTCTAACCTTAACCCTAAAATCAAATCTTATTCCTCAAACAGTCCTTTACAGAAAAGTGAGAATCAGTCAAAAGTCCTCGCTTTACTCTCTGATAACTGGTCACGCTGGTTCTCACAAGGATAGATGAACAAGTGTGGGCACACCCACACACATACACGCACACACAGTCAGAATTGAAAACTGACCATCATATCTGTTGTCTTCTTGTCCTGACATTTGACAAAAAAGCAATAATCCAGCTTCTTGTTCCAGTGAATACACCACGGCTAATGAGAGAGTAAAATATCCGTCTTTTTCCTTACATTTAAAATTTAATGCGCTTATGTTTTTCGAGCCTAAACACGAACACTTCATTTAATATAACATTTAGCGCATAATAACGTGTATCAAGTGGCGATTCAGCAGCGGAGAACGTCTGACCCAAAGGTTCTGCACGAATGCTTTAAAACCCTGGTTTCTTTTCTTTTTAAATTCTTTTTTTTCTGGACTTTTAAATGCAGTAATTAAACTCTCCTCACCTTTCAAAGAGACGTCCATCTTTTCTTCTGCACTTTCTGATGGTCTTTTATGGCAGTGGAGAGCACTTCAGGCAATTAAACCGTTGAAATGTATATGTAACATTCAGCAGAAAAGTGACGTGTGTCACAGTGACCACGCTGGACGTGACAGCTCTCCGGCTCTCCGGCAGGTTTAAATAGTGAATGAAGCATCTCCTTTCTGCTTTGCTGTGCAGGTTCAGTCCGGTGAGCGAGAACGCGCCCGTCGGAACGCCTGTGGGACTCATTCTCGCCGCGGCTGTCAACACCACCGTATTTTACTCCATAGTGGATGGAAACCAAGGAGGTGAGTTTTCAGAAACGCCCCGGGGGGAATTTACCAGGAATGAGTTGCACCTGCCGGTAGTGTCATTTAGTTGTGATGAGACCAATGCATCCCGAAAAGCGTTAAGCGCAATTTGTGCATCGAGGGCTGCAGACTGTCGCGGTCTAGCATGGTTGGCTGGTACTGTACAGAATAACTCTGCCACTCTAATCCAGTCAGTGGTGGAAATGGCTAAGATTTACTGGGGGGGGGCCCTAGTTAGGGACATATTTTGTATTTTTAAATGCCATTATATTTGTGCTAGAAACTTTTCATGAAAATGTTGGAACCTGTTACATGGATTAAAGATCCAGAACTCCATCTCCCTTTAAACTTACTGTCAGCTTTCTTTGGGCAGCAGTTGTTCAGAGTTTGTGAACAACACACAACACACACTTTTATAACTGCTTATGTTGGACGGTAGGTGTTTTGTTTGTTAATAAAGTGCTATTCATTAAATCCTGCTCTCTGAATGTTCCTGCAGCTCAATCGGTAGAGCATTGCGTTAGCATGGCAAAGGTTGTGGGTTTGATTCCCAACACACATTCTGATCAAATGCGCAACTCCAATGTTTGTATATAAACGTTTGTCAAATGTATATCAAATGTAAACGAATTTCTTCATTTACCTTGAAGTGGCTGAAGGGGTCGTGTTGAAGCTGCTGTGATCTGTGTTCTGATTGGATGTGTGTTTGTAGGGGTGTTTACAGTAAACAACCGCACCGGGATAATCTACACGAATAAATCGCTGGACTACGAGAAGGTGACCAGCTATGTGCTGCGGGTGCAGGCCGACTCCCTCGCCGTCATCCTCGCCAACCTGCGCGTCCCCTCCAAAAGTAAGAACAACCATTCTGAGGATCTTACCGATTTCAAATAGAATAAGTGACAGATGACAGAGTACTTTATATCTGTCTAGTTTGTCCTTTTTGACAAATTGACAGTGTAAAGCATAGTTTTGAGACGGCGTATCTGACAGACGTTCAACAAATAAAGCCTTTATTGCGCAAAATTGCCATAGTCCTCGCAAAAACAGAGAGTTTTGATTATGTACAATCACAGAAATGTCGCTCCTCTCTGGCAATTTCAGGTCTGGCGGTAAATGTCTTCAAATGTATTGTTGAGAGAGGAGAATTTGTTAGACGTGCGACGGCTGTAATGGTGATGCTTTGAAAGAGATGATTTCAACTTCTCTGAGCGGATCTTACAGAGCTGAGAGCACTGCACGCTCAAGCACGGCAACTGTGTCTCTAAATTCATCCCTTGTAAAGCAAAAACCTATAAAAGCTAAAAGAAAAATCTGGATTTCTATACTTCATAAGTGTATTCCTACTTTCTGTGTTGCCTGGCAACAGTAAACAACTCCCAGTTAGACTAATGAATCATATTATTAGGAAGACATTTTTTATTTTGATTTTCTTTGATTAATAGGTTTTAATTATTGAGTATTTTACTATACGGCTGTTTTAGCAGCGTTATCAAGCCAATAAAACACTCAAGACTGTATTACGCTGGTTATATACATGGTTGCTGACTTTTACATCAACGCCTGTCGGTTTACAGTAGCTTACCGGTTTTCTCTTGGGTTATTGGTTTAATATATCTTCTGTATTTAAGGGCAGGATGTGAGTATATTGAGTTTTGGATTGACATGAAGGACAGATTGATCGGGTCCCTCTTCATGTGAGATGTTTGATCTCACCTCTGGAGCTCAGATCTTCTGCAGTCTGTGTACCTTATTAAAACTTCATTGATATGTGTTAATGGATTCGAACAGGACACGACTCGCTTCATTAAGACAGAAACACACTTTGATTCATTCAAACATATTTTAGAACATTATGAGTTGCTAGGACGTCTTTTACTTTTAATGGCAACATGATATCAAAAGTTTGTGGTTTATATTTTTGAAATAACGATGTGGATTTTCCGCCACGTGTCTTGTTATAAACATTATGATATAGATTTGGTTGTATATGACATGACAGACACCTTCTCTGTTTTCTCTCTGTCTTTCTGTCCCTCTCTCTTTTTCTCTCTATCTCTGTTCTGATTGCTGGCCTTGAGCTTACTCGCCCACCTGCAGTTTCTCCTGTCTTCCTACTTTTGTTTTCTTTCATTGAGTTATGATATACAGCCCTTCGTCTGTGCTTCCCCCCTGAGTGTGCTTAGATGTACCCCAGATGACTTCATATAGTGTTGCGTGGCGCAGCAGAAGACAAATGCGTTTTGACAGAGCGTATTTCTCACATTTGCCACAGCGTGGAGAGAGCTGAAGCAGCTGTGTTTACATTAACTCTGCTTTTACTTTTAACTGTGACAAATAGGGGCAATGTTTCCTTAAACTGAGCTCTGTTTCTCCCTCGTGTCTGTGGGCACGTAACCAGCAAACACGGCCAAAGTTTTTATTGACGTTCAGGATGAGAACGACCATCCGCCGGTCTTCTCCAGGTCTCTTTACATCGGAGGAGTGACAGAGGACACCAAGACGTTTACCACGGTCCTGAAAATTGTGGTAAGTGTGTGTTTTGAGGAAAAGAGGGAGGGGCTTAATATAAACTTTCAGCTTCACGTTTATGCATTTGGCAGACACACTTATCCGAAGCGTCTTACAGAGCATTTGAGCTATACGGTTGATAAGTCAGTGTGTTCCCTGGGAATCGAACCCACAACCTTTTGTACTGCTACCACAATGCGCTACCAGTTGAGCTACAGGAACACCAAAGTTACAGTTTCCTGCAGTGGCTGAAATCACTAATATGCCAAAGTAAATGACTGTAAATGTCATTTATTTAATTATTTTTTCAGACCCTTAACTATTACTAGTTGGATTTAGATTAGTTAAGTCGGGTTCCAGGATAACACAGTGGTTATTCATTCGCGAGGTTTGAAATGTTCAGCAGGTCACAGAGTCTGTGGTGTGTTTCATTTTGACTGTGACACACCTGTCAACAGCACAGCACAATCTCTCACTCTCTCTCTCTCGCTCTCTCTTTCTCTCTCTCCAGTGTGTCAGTGTGCTCAGACAAGTGCTCCGTTTCTGTATAATATATAATATATGCTCTGTTGTATAATACAGCCACTGGACTCCTGCTGGGTGTCCATTAGTGAATGTTTCATTAACATCCTTTAGTTCTTTATCCATCTATGCAGCGAGCGTTAAGACGTATAATTTGGTGACACTGGCCTTTTTGCAGTGTACTTCTAGGTTGTTGTTAAAGAACTGCATAGATATTCTTTATTTCTGTTTTTATTTCTGTTTTATTTACTTATTCAGTTGGTAGAGCATTGTGTTAGCAGTGCAAAAGGTCTGTCACACACAAGCGTCTGTCAGATGTATAAATGCAAACGTACCTGTATCTGCCTGCCAAGTTTTTTAAGGTGTCATTTTAAAAAAAGTAATCCATCATCCTCATGTCAACACAAACTGTTGTTTGTGTGTTTGTTTTTTTTTAGTTCCCTGGACAACATGGCTCACTTAGTACTTTAAAATGCTTCTACTGTATTGTATGATGATTTGAGATAGAAACAAATAACAAATTCCAAATAATAATTATAACAAATAAATCAAACTTGTTTGGGAGGTTCAGATCTTTTCTTAATAATGTGTGTCAGGCTACAGATGTGGACACAGGAAACTACAGTAAGATGGCTTACAGGCTGATCATCCCACCCACGCCCGAGGGTCAGGACAGTTTCGTTATCGAGACCTACACGGGCATCATCAAGAGCGCCATCATGTTCAGAAACATGCGCCGGTCCTACTTCAAATTTGAGGTCATCGCCACGGACAACTACGGACAGGGTCTGAGCAGCAGAGCGGATGTGGTGGTGAGTGTGTGAACTTTGACCTTTGACTTAAAGTTGCTTATTGTCGAATGAGACGGCTGGAAACAAAGTTCCAGGCCCTAAGATGGGGGCCCGCAAAGGTCCCCTAGAGCAGTGCATCTCAGTCTTTTTGACATCAAGCCCGCCCC
>JAZGTI010010662.1:0-17444 GCA_036877585.1 Botia kubotai | reverse complement strand
AGAGATATTTGAATATACATTAATCTATCAATTTGTTTATGGTCCAGGTGATACTCTGGGGCAAAGGATGAATCGATGGATGGTCAGCCTGGAAGGCCGTATAATCTGTGAGGGTGTGCGGCCAACCTTTCTTACTGGACTTGCTGCAAGTGTTTTCTTTGTATTATATTTTCAATTTGCAGTACCAAGAGGAAGCAGCAACTAGACTGGAGTTCCTTCAAAGGTAACAAGTTTGCAGTTATTTTATTGTCTTTTTTTTAAAGGGGATAATTTACTTAAATTACAATTTGCTGTTAAATTAGTAACCCTCACACCATCCAATATGTCAGTGATTTTTATTTTCCCCTTTTTCTTTTGTTTCTTTTTGTTCCTGAGCAAACAGGGTTGAGAACAGTGCTTGTGTTCAACACAGACTGCAACAGTAAGCAGTGTAGCCCATCACAGATGCATTTCACAGATTGGAAATGCATCTGGTTGGCCTTTCATTTTCCAGAATCAACATCCAAGTCCAAGTCATCCAAGAATTGGTTACACTGCTCACTGCTGCATTCTGTGTTGAACACAAGCCTGCTCTCGATCTTGTTTGCCCAGGCTGTGAATTTGAGGTAAAAATGTTGTAGATGATGTTCAGTTACTTGCACAGACCTATCTTTTCTCTTCATAAGACCCCAGTGTATCTTCATGACCAAAGGATATTATTATTATTTTCTTTACTCTCAAAGTTATGGATCTGACTGACTTCCATTTTATTATTCACAGAGGCCCACAGTTTCAGCTAAAATATTTTAACTGTTCTACAGTAGAAAAAGTCCCCTACATTTTGGATGGCCTGGGGGAAATTATTTTGGGGTGAACTATCCCTTTAATTTTAATATAATGATGCCAATTTAAAGGGATCGTTCTCCTCAAAAAAGGATTGCATTTCCTTAACTCTGCCATCTCAAACTTAATTCTTTTAGGAATTCTAAAGGATTAGTTCACTTTAAAATGAACATTTCCTCATATTCCACTCACCCCGTGTGAGGTTGTGAAGATGTTGAAGAAGAATTCTTTAATTTGTGCAAAAACATATTTTGATTTTAACAATGCAAATGTAAAAAGAGTAAAAAAACTATTTTGATAGAATAAAAAAATCTGTAACTTGGTTTTATTTGTTGTTTTTCCACAGAAATGGAGGGTTATAGTAGCATTTCAAATCTATATTATGGGGTTTAGATTGGTATGTAATTTAGCAGTTATATACAGCTAATTAACAGTTGTATGGTAAATAGCTAAATAGCAGTTGTATGCTGTAGCTAACCAAAACAGTACGGTGCTGTTAATTTCAACCACAGTAATGCACCGTAATTTTACAGTATAATGCTGGCAACCACAGCTGCTAGTAGTTCACCATTATTTTACAGGATTTTTTTTTTACAGTAAAGATTATTCCAGTGTGACATTTTTTTCTTTGTTTTCTCAACCAGGAGAACTCAAGATTACAAAATTATTTAAAATAAGACAAAACAAACATTGAAATGTTAAAATGTTACAACAGTTTATCTGCTACTTTTGTTTGCATAGATAATAGTTTGTAGAATAAATATAATAGGATATAGAGTGTAGAATAAAAATAAGAGTTTTTATTCTAGAGAACATTTTTAAATCAAAACCTTATAAACAACCTTGTAACAACTTCCAGGCATGACAACTAGTGCCACAAGTAGTTTAATATCGGGAAAAAAATCTTGGAAATAAGTGGTTCCCACACAATGATGTTATGGTCTGATCAGGACAGAGGTTTCTTTAATAGAGTGTTTCAATTATTAAATTAAACCCGGTTGCTGTGGTTGCTTTCTAATTCAGGTCTCACAGTAACAGGCAGGGCCATTTGTCTCTTAGTTCAGCCTGACCTCTCAAGAGCCTCACATCTTGTTTTTCCACCTGCCACCAGTGTGCTGAGCGAAGCCCCTGAGCAGTTTCAATTTATCCAGTGCTATTACTCCGCCTGGAAATGGGTAGGAAACAGTGGAGAGCGGAGGTGAAGAGCTTTTATCATCTTAGAGTCTTGACTGCTGGTCCTCTGACCTCCACAGCGGGCCACCTGAATACACACATCATCCGAAGATAGCAGCTGAGAAACACATATTATCCCTTTTAAAACATGTTCAAAATGACCTGTTGTATAACTGTCTTAAATAATCCATGAGATCATCCATGCAATAATGTATTGTCCAAAATAATCCAAGCAGGGTGATGTGAACCTCAGCACGAAACAGAACTTTCGTGTTATTACACAGTTCCCTGGAATATTTGATTCCTATTAGACATTCAGTTTAAATGTGTATAAATAATGGTTTCCCATGGTGATACAGTTTAATGGAACACTGGATAACCTATGTTCCCTTCATAGCTGTAATCATATTCTGTCTCTGCATGTAAGATAATACAGTAATCGAACTCAAATCAATGTCCAAGTATTTATTTAGTTATTAATCAGCCATGTAATAAGCAGAAGAGTGCAGTGAGTCTGATTTTTTTTTTAAATAACTCAGACAGGGTAATCAGAACCCCAATGGGGAAATTAATTCCTTACAACCTCAAATATTTAATTTTGGTAGCATAAAATACAATTGTTGTGTTTTGTGAGTTGGAGACTCCATAAGTCTCATATCTGATTGAATAATGGTTGTCAAGGTGACCAGAAATAACATCTGAAAAAGCAGGAAGAGGGTGACAAGAACATCCTTGGTCACTTTGACCCACTTCGAAGATACAGATGTAACGGTACAAGAAAAGGGTTTTGAATTATATTTGGAGCACAGCAAAATTGTGCCTGCTTGGAGCAATCATTATTAAAAAATCTTTAAAAGATTATTCTGGTGTTTTTGTGACGTGGGTGATATCGCACTACCAAGGCTTACTGTTAACAGTCACAACTGAGAGATCAGTTGCTACACTGCTGATTTGAGCCATTTCACTGATGACTAGCAGTGAAGATTTAAACTTCTATACTCATACTACATTTTTGATGTGTTGCAGATAATCTCTGCAGTTTTCATGTTTATAATAAAATAATCTTTTCACATAGACCTAAAACACAGACTTGAACTTGTTAATGATTTGCTTAAGTAAATCAAATACCAGGATCTCACAGAACATTGTTTCTATTGGTTAAATATTAAAATAGTATTAACACTAAATTAGACACCAGACACACATATATTACACACCAGAACTAATGAGTTTTTTGGAAAATAACCTGGTGTAAAAAATTGGTGTGGGCAAAATGAGCTTCAAAGGGCAAAGCAAGCTTTTAACTGCTCTTCTGGAACTGAGCACACAAGTACATGGTGTTCATAATAATGAGTAAGCACAAACAAACATGAATGTAAAACCAGCCCATATTCTTATTAAAAACCTCAGAAGCTCCTCAGCAGGTCAGGTCACAGCAAGTTTAGGATGTTTGCATGTATATTGAATTCATTATAAAAATGATGAACTAGATGGAGATTGTCAAGCCCATGGCATGTGTAACTTCTGTGAAGATAAATAAGAAGGACATACTTCCCCCTCCCATGTGTTAACCACATTCTGTGGACCTTGTAGGAATATCTGGGCATGCAGGAATATGTTTCAACATTTTATTTCTTTACAACATGACCACTAGTTTTCCATGATGATATTTCTGTTTTATAGCTGGACATCCACTTGTACATAATACTGGGTTTTATTATTTTCTGTGACTTTTATTCAAAAGTATCTTTGGTACTGATTTTATTCAACAGTGATTTGTTTTATAATATAGACTATTATTACTATTATTTTCTGAAATTTTGAAAAGTTTCTTTTGAGAACATGTTGTTTAATATAAGGTATAACATTCAACAAGTCATAAAGATAAAATGTAATGTTTTATATTAAAAAAAAGTGTATTTTTGAGTGATTGTAGATTTAGGAATAAGTGACGGGCATAATTTTGTACAGCCTCTCACCACCAGGAGGAATACTTCGAGAATGTTTTATGCGCCACACATCATAATATTCAACTAAACGGTAAGGACGCATCTCGTCGAACAGATTTGCGGTTCTAACTGGGATTAAAACAAGAAAATTAAAGCAGTAAAATGGAGACTGTGAACACTTCCCTCGCCGATTCCACAGAGATGGGGACAGAGGTAAATGATTTAATGGAGAAATATACGGAGGAGATTTTGGGGCAGGGCAAGGTCTCCGTGCGTAATTTTGGAGACCAGGGGTCCTTAAGCAGCTGCGCGCCTGGATCAAGCAGCGACGCTGTGGCTCAGCTTTCTGTCCGTGATGTGCCGCTCGGTACCAAACCGTATACTGATCACTTGGACGAATTTCTGAACGTCGAAACCGGACAGTGGAGCGTAATATCAAGCAAAGCACTCAAAGAGACATTTGCTTTGGAAAACTTATCAGGAATGACTGCTTTAATCAAAGACGAGCAGGAGCAATCTCTGATTATGGAGCCACCCAGCACTGACTTCGACCTCGGGTTAAACCTCAGCTCTCTGGATAGCTGCTGCAACACCGAAAGCAAACAACAGTGTGGGTACATCGAAGAGTCGTCCACTTTGCTTTTATCTCAATGTGTTCAACAGGTAGTGGTGGACAGTTCTTCTAACTTTCAGTTGGACGTGAATCAATCTAACGCATTGGTTTTGCCACCTCAGAGGAGACCATCAGCTTCTCTTGGTAGGGGTATGCTTAATTTTAATGGCACGAGCGCATCTCCAATAATGTCCAAAACTGACATCTCCAAATGGGTGGTCCAGCAGTCACCTGCAGACTCTCAGTTCTGGTTTCAGTCCACTAATGTGAATGAAGAGCACGCTGGCTATTCCTTACCAGATGACTTTTACCAGCGCTCCCAGACAGCCTACAGTGTTGTCCCGGGGTAAGAGTGACATTTTATAGTGTATATCGTGTAGTATTGCAGTGTCAGACTTGAATTGAGTAGGTTTTGAATTTAGGAATAAGAATTGAAATGGAATAAAAAAATTAAGATATTAACTGAACGTCCGTGTTATCATAAGCAAAAAATATTTATATATTTATGCACATTTATATTAATTTTATCTTCTGTGGTTGAAAAATCTATGTTAAGCCTTCATTAAGGTGTCATGTCCGTGTATGTAAATTAAATATTTTACATATGTTGTTTAAATATGTAACATATGTATTCTGAATACTACAAAAATGTATATATGTAACAATATTTCTGTGAACAATTTAAAGTCCTGTGCCACTTTGTTTCATGTTTGCACGTTTTTTTAATATAGGCCCAACAAATAGTGGAATATGATCCAAACAAGCTGTTTACCTCATTTCTTTCATGAAACACACATAGAGAATATTAAAGAATGTACTGGTCACTTATGCCATGTAATTACAATAAATAGGGGAGAACAGAGGCTTTTTAGCTGTATTTTGGGTCTACTTTATTGTCATGCTTACATTCAGGGTTCCATCTCAAAGACACTGTGTCATATGTGGAGACGAAGCATCAGGATGTCACTACGGAGTTCTTACCTGTGGAAGCTGCAAGGTGTTTTTCAAAAGAGCTGTTGAAGGTGAGAACAAAAGCATTTACTGTCTAAATTGGGTCAGAATATAATGACCTAGACCATTCTAAAACATTAATAATTGTAGTATTTGGTAACATATTGTGGCACACAGCAAGTGTTATATCATGGTTCTGTATACAGTGTCCCAGAAGACAGTAATTATAGTTTTGGATCAGTGTTCACAATGTTCCTCCTCTACCTTGTTATTCTCCTTATCTTTGAGGACTGATATGTAAGAGTCATTCTGTCTGACCATGGCCATGTCACTATGCCCTGTCAGCCTTCAAACCCATTCACTCCCTCGCCCTGCTGTCCAAATTGTCATGTCCCTTGAAAAATGTTCTTCCAAAGATTTCAGATGGAGACTGAAAGTTTGTGCATTTTTGCTTCCGCTTTCTTTTTTGCATGCTGTCATTCATAGACTAAGTCTTTCTCCTGTTTTTTTCCATAGGACACCATAACTACCTGTGTGCTGGGCGGAACGACTGTATCATTGATAAAATCAGAAGAAAAAATTGTCCAGCGTGTCGTCTTAGAAAGTGTTACCAGGCAGGGATGATGCTCGGAGGTAAATTTCAATATATTAAACTTCTCCTTTGTGTTTCATGGGAGAAGGGGAAAGAGTTAATGTAATTCAGTTTGTGTAACGGAGTTGTTAATTTTGGGCAAACTATTATTTGTGTTTCAGGTCGTAAGATGAAGCGGTTTGGGGGTCTGAAGGTCATGGGTTTGAGTCCATCTCTGGTGTTCCAGAGTCCTCTGTCACTGATGACTGATGTTCAGAGCATGTCATCCCTGCAGTGTGTGCCAGCCATCCGTGAGCTGCAGCTATCTCCACAGATGATCAGCATTCTGGAGAGCATCGAGCCACAGGTGGTCTACTCTGGCTATGACAACTCACAACCGGAGATTCCTCACCTTCTACTCAACAGTCTCAACAGGCTTTGCGAAAGGCAGCTTCTCTGGATTGTCAGGTGGTCCAAGTCTCTTCCAGGTAACAGCTTTATAATCTCGTTAACAAAGATTGGAGCCCCAAAGCAACTAGTAATGAATATTCATGAATCAGATTTCACTGCAATTACCTTGAGGACTGAATGTTCTCAGAAAGAATAACTGTGAGATTAAAGTACAGCACAAAACAATGGAGTTCTTTAGGCAGTTGCGCTGATTAATTGTCAACACATTGGCACAATTGCTTGAGTGCTAAAGACTTTTCTTGTTCATATGTTTAAAAGGCTTTCGCAGTTTGCACATCAATGACCAGATGACACTTATCCAGTATTCGTGGATGAGTTTAATGGTGTTCTCTTTGGGCTGGAGGACTTTTCAGAACGTCACCACAGATTACCTGTACTTTGCTCCAGACCTCGTCCTTAGTCAGTGAGTAATACAACAAAATATAGATTTGGCAGATGCCAAAATGATTTTTTAACTGCGCTAGGGTTAGTGCTACATTTCCTGCAATACACTGATTTAATCTGAAATCTGAATACTCTCAAAACAATTAACAATTAATATGGAAAAGGTGAAAGCCTTTAACACAGTCACACACTTAGGATTTCATTAGTTTCATTTTTATCTTTATTTAATGTTTATTGCTAAAACATAACACAATCTGTATTTACAAATGTCCCAAAGGTTTGTAACAATATTGAAACTTTTTATATAACAATTATGAAATAAAACAGCACATTTAACATTTCTGAAGGTTAAGAACCCACTTCCACTGATACAGTGATACATTTTGTTTAATTTACCTATTTTTTATGATTATGTCGCTGATTATTAGGTCGCTGACATAAACATCAGTTTCTGAGAGCTACATATAAACATAATAAACAATATGCTTAATAAATAATATGTTAATAGTGCTGCTTAATTTTAGTGATCAGCTGAAGAGGTCTCCCATCTATGACCTGTGCTTGGCTATGCAGTTCATTCCACAAGAATTTGCCAACTTGCAAGTGACCAAGGAAGAATTTCTGTGCATGAAGGCCCTGATGCTGCTGAATACTGGTAAAAAAAACACCTGTTTGTGTTCTGTCCTATACAGCCTTGACCACCACACCATAGTTCACATTTACACAGGCACAACAGGAATAATAACAATCTGTACAATTGTAGCTTAGTGGCATCATGCCAGTTTACAGGAGAAGATGAGATACATTTTTAAAAATTGGGCTGTAGTTGGGCTGACCTTGAAAATTTGTTTTCGGGTTACAAACTTTGTTTGTTTTGCATTCCAGAATGACCTTTCCCAAGCAAAAAGTAGTGGTAATGTTATAATGCCAAAACACAGCCTGTTAGCTGTCGTGCTAACAGATAGTAAACTTAGTTCTGCAAAAACTTGCATTTGCCGATTTTTATTTAATTAAAATATATTAATATATATTATTTTTTGTTTTTTTGGGGGTCTAAAACAGAGGGTCAGCTGTCTATTTCAGTGTATCTGTCAAGTGTTAGGGATGTGTGGTATTCCTAAAAGATCATATACAGCAGATTTAATGCACCTACTGCTTTTGTAAAGTTTAACATGAGCCCTGTGTGTGTTTTAGTTCCTCTGGAAGGCTTAAAGAGCCAGACGCAGTTTGACGAGATGAGGCAAAACTACATCTGCGAGCTGACAAAAGCCATCCAGATGAAGGAGAAAGGAGTGGTGGCCAGTTCTCAGAGGTTCTACCATCTGACCAAACTCATGGACTCTATGCATGAGGTGCCACAATAAAAAATCTATGACTGCTGGTGTCTTAGACTGAGGTTTTTTAAACCTTGTCATGCCAAGCACTCCCAAATATGATATGAACTTTTGTTAGGGACCTCCATTTTAAAATATATACCCTTTAATTAGTTACAACTGGCTGGATTTAGAGTATTGTTGATTCTGGACCCCTGTTTGAAAACCCCAGTCTTAGACAACAAAAAATCATTACAAACAACAGCAATGATAAATATAGCATAATCATTGTTTTCCAAGCAAACCACTTTGATAGGTAAATAACAATAAGGTTTAAATGAAACAATTAGTTTAAAATGAAAAATGAAACGACTGATGTACTTTTCAAATGTCAAATGTGAGTGGAACATGTTCATGTGATACTCTGCTGGAACACGTATGATCTTGAGGAGAACTAATAGATCCACTAAACCACATCAACACCACTTTGGTTAAAGATTATTGCAAACGTGGCTCAAAGAAGTGGTTAATTCTGATAAAAGCTCTGGCATTCTTAGTTTCAGATGCAACTTTTTTATATTCATTTTCTATATTAATTTATCTACTGCAATGACATTCACATACCTGGTTAAAATGCATCTAACACTCAGTAGTGTATAGTTTCAGTGCAGCAATGGAGGCACAATTTGTTAATATTAGCCTCACATGTTAAGGTTGAGGATAAAGTGTTTATGGTCTTGGCAGCAGCTGTGTGTTGTGTAGAGTGGCTGTTTATCTTTAAGAGCTTAGTGTTCCATTTTCAGTTAATATATTGAGTATTACTTGTTTCTTGTTTTATGTAGTTTGATTAAATTTAAAAGTGTTAAAATATGTTCTTCTATCCTACTTTAATATGTAACTCTTTTTGAGTCTGACCTGTAAATTATAAGCCTAACCAATGGTGTGAGTCTGGGGCAGGGCTATTTGTTTTTATAACCAATGGCAGATGGGGGCGTGGAAGTGGAAATATGGAAAAAATAATCATTACTTTTGATAGTTCATAAGTCTGTTCTGATGCGAAGAGTAACAAATTAATGATACAATGTACACCTAAACAGTTACTTTTAAACACATGGTCACACATTGTCAGTACAAATACATCAATTTACGTCAATGTACAATGATAGTTTACACCAATGATAATACACTTATCAACTTATCAGCAATATGGTATATATTTATAGTCATAGTCACTTGCTAAATATCAGACAAAAAATGTGATAAATTTTGTTGTGACTCGTCTTTATCCATGTGTAGATTGTGAAGAAGGTCAATCTTTACTGCCTGAGCACATTTATCCAGGCGGACGCCATGAAGGTGGAGTTTCCGGAGATGATGTCAGAGGTCATTGCATCACAGCTGCCAAAAGTTCTGGCTGGCATGGTCAGACCCCTCCTGTTTCACAACAAATGAAGTTCACAACATCTCAAGCAAGATCATTCAAACAAATTTGTAATTATTTAAAAAACAAAGCATATAATGTATAGACCAGATCTATAGACCAGAGGATGTTGTCATTAGGACTAAAAGTAAGTGAGGTTTCTGAAGTCTGATTGTTCAAATTATTTTTTTAACAATGATTTTTTTTGTTGGCAGTTTCAAACACCTAGTTCACATTTGTCAGTTCAAGAGCTATTTTGTGGCCAATGCTGCAAAGTATGTCTATACAGAAACTGAATACAAAACAAACATTTCCTCAGAAATATCCACTCACTCTTAAAGTGTGACAGCTAGCACTGGTCTCTCATTTATTTATGTATTGGTGGCCCATTAGCTTCTCAGGTTTAATACCTTTGATTTAAATTATGTGGGCATTTATCTTTACATAAATTATAATAAAATAAATAATCATAAACACTCATTATTTCTAATGATGAAATTGTCATAATTTACAAGCAAAAACACTGTAGTGTTTGATCATAGCCCATTTTATGGTGAAAAACAAGGATATTTTACCAGTGTCCAAATGACAGAAAGAGAATATTTTTAATATAGCTATAGCTTTTTAGAAACATTACATTCTTACATTATCTTACATTTAAAATGTTTTTTAAATATACAAGTACACTGTATATATGTAAGGTGTATATGCAGTCATAACTGTGCAGTTTTATTATAGGTGCCGTTATAATTTAGTTATCTCAAAGTAGTATATTCAAAGTTTTTTTTTGTAAATTCCTAAATGTTACTCAAATTTCCACTAAAACAACATTAGTTTTTTTGCAGACATCTAGGAAATGCTTCGGAGTATGAAGATGAGGAAATATTATCCAACTCTCTGATGTATCATACACGTCCTAAGAGAAAATTCATATTGTCATGGTCGGCTCTTACAAACTAACCTTCAGAAATGCCAGAGTCACCAGTGATTATACATGCCTTTACATGAAATGAATACTACATGTAAAATATCAAATAAAACATTGTGTACTATTTAAACTGTTTGAAAGGCAAATTAATTTGGAAAACATTTTGGATATATCATTTCCTCCCATAACCTTGATGGTCTGGCCAAAGGAGTATCAACCCAGCATCAGCAGTGAGGGTCACAGAGCATGCTCATGTATTTAACTGCAAAGAACACTGAGATCTTGGCAATAGCCTCCATTTCAAATATTTCTGACATTTTTTAAAACTCTGATGTCTGAGATTAAACAATTAAGCCTTTGCTTCTTTTTTTAATGATACAAGAACTGATCCTCATTTTGTAAACAAATTTATTGACAAAGAAAAATTACATGATTTACAAAATATTAAATCGTACATATATTTATATATCAGCATACAATTTCATCTGTCTGTGCAGATGACGAAGTGCATTTTGTAATTCCTGTATGTTTTTTGTAAAACACTGTGAAACGAGCAAAAGTTTGGATTGTACCACACAGGGCATTTACAGGGTTAAGACAGCTGGAACGTACCATAGTGAAGATGATGGTGAGTAACCAGAGAAACTGAACACAGACTGAATAGTAAGATCAGAATATCACGTATAATTCATTTGTTGGACTTGTGTTTTAGCATTAGTACAAACTTAATTTTCAAATTACACATTCTGCATTGACCTGAATGCAATACTGGGACTATGGCTAAGGAACAAATGCACACCCTATGTTTAGCAATCATACTGTCAAGCACAACCACCAAGCTCTTATAACTGGGAACAACCAGAAGCATATTTACAACTATAAGTACAAAAAACAATTTCCTGCATAAAAATTCTCAAATTATGTATTGAAAATAGTTAGACTCATTTTAATTACAAATAATGATTTGTTAGTGAGATAGTGAGATGAAAGACCTTGGATGCTTACATAAAACATTCTAATCAATTTTTTTTTAAGTTTTGCAAGTGACACTTACTGTATGTTCACAACAAAAGAAAAATTAAGTAGTTAATATGTATATAAATGTCATGGTATGTCCCTTTTTTGCTTTAAAGACCACATGCCCTTGAACTGGCATGGACTCCACAAACTCATATTTTGTTAAGTAAACGCTCATTAACTGCTTATTGAACATTCTTACTGCAAAGTATTTCCCTTCGTTTGACAGCTTCAGGGCAACAAAGGCACTTTGATAAAGCAACTGTATTCATAAACCTTTCATGACTGAATTGTAGTATTCTACTAGACAGCAGGCTTACAGTGAGTGGACCATTAAGTGCAGCATCTGTTGGCATTTTCTGTTTTCAGTGTTTGTGAATTTGTGTACCACTAAACTCAAGGGCTTCAGTACGGCTTCAACCAGCAGCTTCATCATCCAGTGAAAGTTTGAAACTCATTTATCTAGAATTACAGCCGTGATTCAACATTTTGATAATTAAACATTCTTGTGCTGTATTGTTAAGGTTTGTATATCATACAGTACGTGATCTCTTATTATTTAAAGTTATTTTCAATAGCATATTATCTATGATTTACCCACATCCATATTGTTTATTGCTTGAGATATACTAAAAGCTTTTAATCTAAATTTGATGTTACCATGGATACCATGAAATACTCAACCCGGTTGGGCGCTAGCTTTCAGAAGAAGACCACGTAATTTTCAGGAACGAGTCCTGTTTTTCCCTCAAACGTCGCCTGGAGCCAACCTGGTTCCACTGAGGGATACACTACACACAACAAACACAAGTAAAAGCAAATGACAGGTTTGGAGAAGATTTAATAGCAAGCATCATTATCACAATTGTTCATATTTGTACAAACTCCTTACCCTGAGCTTGTCCTGAACCTTAAGCTACAAACATGAACTGATACTTCATAAAACATGATACTTTAAACTCTACAGGAAAATGTTAAACCTAGCTGTTGCATTAGATTAAGTTGACCATTGCTTGTCAAAATTCACTCCTCCAGTTGAAACCTGTGTAGTGATGAATAAACTGTATACACTATGACTGGCAGAGTTATTACAAGCGGATTTTATTGGATTTGTTCAATCATACCTCAAAATCGTTATCTTTACAAAACAACAGCAACTTGTGTGGGGCCCCCCACATATGTGGGCTTTTAATTAATAACACATCAAGCCAGGTCACTGTGTTCCAATAAATTACCCTCATAAAAAAGCTTTTAAAAGGACCTCACAAATGACTAACCCATTAATGACTCGACTCAGCATTTAACACTGAACAATCACAACAGTCTGTTTAGACTGTAAAACATTAGGCAGATGGACTTTCTAAATAGTTTTCTAAGAGTTTCTAAATAGTTTTTTAAGCGAAACTCTTCTCATTTGTTTGGTAAGAGGAGGTTAGCTGTTTGCTGAGTGTTAGGGGAGAGTGAGTGAGAGGGGAAGACGCTGCCTTCGCAAGGTTACTGTGACCTGTCTGAATACCCTGGTGCCCAGCCAGGTTTATTCCTTGCGGAAAACACAACAAGCTATAAAACAAGCCTGATGTACAAAAAATAAGAGCAGATGTTCCACAGAACACAGACCAGAATGCATCACTATCAATTGGAACATGTTGGAATCTAACAGTATACTAATCCAGTAATAATTCATTCTTTGCTTCACAACTAACTTACTAGTCAGAATCAGAATCAGAATGAGCTTTATTGCCAGGTATGTTTACACATACGAGGAATTTGTTGCAGTGACAGAAGCTCTATAGTGCAACAGAATAACAGTGACAAGAAGATGATGATCTGCTGGTTGAAATGATAAACTGATGATAATTTTCAAGTAATGTTGTACACTTTGTGTACAAGCAAATATTGCTTACTCTGCCAACCACAAAGAACAGAACCAAGGTTCTAGATCATTGGACGAACGCTGACTTACCGTTGGAGAAGTGCGCCCCCTTTGGGAAACTTAGCTCATTGCTGTGCTCTGCTTTACAGGAATATATCGCTTTGGCCTCTCTGTAGATTAAAACATTAGATCAAATGAAAGCAATCTAGGTGTTTATATAGGTTATGAGTTTAGTTTTTATTTTAGTTTATGAATTTAGTTTTTAAAAACATACGCTTATCAAATACAACATACTTTGAAATAATTTGACAAAGCCTACATTCTTTTAATTCTGTTGTTACTTATGTTTTTATGTACTCTACCTTCCCATAAAGTACTTTACCTTCCCATAGGAGGGGGTTTCACAGCTGAGGGGTTCTCAAAAAGCAAAGCTCTGGCTGCCACCCTGGAAGATAAAAGCATGCCTTAAAGTTACTGCCAAGATGACAAGATGATTAAACTTGTATGACTTCAAAGGAATTAGGCTGTCTGAACAAGCCAGTTAATCTAATTAGCTAATACAATCCAAACTTTAGCATCATTGAACTCACTGAACACAAACAGGTCCCACCCTCACGTAAAAAGGATATATGTGTGTTCCACGATTGTAAGTTCAGGAAATGTGGAGTTTAACCCAGCACTCAGCAAAAGGGGAAAAATTAATTGCACACAATGGGCAAACATTTAGATGATATAACTTAAGCATCTTCTCCATACAATAGCAATGTTTGCAATTTAAACATTCACAGATTCCTGATAATTACCCTTAAGGCAGTGTTTCTTGGCCAGGGGGCTGGGGCCAACACAGGGCCTCAAAAAGCTTCCAAGGAGGCCCCATGATAACTTGAAATTATATACAATTAGACACAACAAGCGTTAAAACAAGCTAAAGCAACTACAAATATAGAAAGACATTTCTAGATATTTTCTAGAAGCATGTGAATCCAGTGCACTTGAGTGAGATGTGATGTTTCTTCTCCGTTATAAGTCAAACAATATATCTTTCCCTGGAGAGAGGCTTAAAAAAAGAGTGCTGGGTCACATCAACCCCTGTGTCAAAAGTATAATTAAAGCTCGCTTCAACAAAGGAAAAAAACATCAATTTCTTCCATCTTCCATTCTAAGCCAAAACATACACTTTAAAATACTGCTGTGTTTTTTCAATAAATGTCTTAGTGTTTTGCATGGTCGGAATCGAGATTCATGTTAATTTAAAACATTATAAAGCAGTAGGCCATGAGAAGCGGTGTGTGTTACAGTGATTTTGCCAGTGTAAAGACCTGCAACACTGTGACATACAGCATCTAGTGGCTTACTGCCCTTATAAAACACAGTAGTAATGGTAACATGATGAAAGACACTAATGATTAATAAGCAGTTTCATATTCAAGATATAAGTAAACTATGGTATAACTTTTTACCACTTTATATTTTTACAGTCAAAACAAGTAGAAAAGGGTTAATGACTTATGAAACTGCCATAACTATGAGCATAATTTACATTCGTCTATAGATTTATATTAAATTACATTACATTTACTGTATATTAGAACTTCTGTAATTTACCTACAAACATCTGATTTTATGAGGTAAAAAATGCAATCCACAAACATTATATCTATTGGAATGTTTCCATTACAATCAAAAGATCTTGCTCATAGCACAAGGATACTGTAGACAATGTCCAAAAATAAATGTAACTTTCACTTACACAGATCCTGGTCTCTGATAGCCATTGCTGGAGTTGTTGTTGTCCTGCATTCGACGGGGGACCATTTTAGGTGGCAGATCCTGGTAGTTAATGGCTCTGGTGACATCTTTATTCACCAAGCATGCTAGACTCTGTACAGACTCCACACAGCTCCTGCGACCTACGGAGAACCCAGAACAGAAGAACACAAATTACTTAACAATGACTTTGTTTTGTTTATTTTGGTCTAGGCAACATGATTAGTATTCACAAACCATTTTCCTCCCATAATGTGACGTGCTTCAAAGTGCAACAGGATATTTTAGAAAATTGTTTGAATTTATTGAATATTAAGAAATAACTGACTAAAGTAATGACCAGTAATAACCAGTCTAACTTATAATACTAGTCTAAGCAGTTTATGCAAGTGGCCATAATACTCACTTTTAAGGAGACATCTTGTGCGAGACTTTTTATCAGTATGGTGCATTGAACTTGAAATAAACCCATCGCTTTGGCGTTGCTAGCACCATGCTCTATCATCTGGCAGGAAATGCCAGACTTCAGATATATTTGACCCCTACCTTCAGTGCTTTGTAGGGACCTCATAGATGAAGCACTTGAGAGGTTAAGCAGTGCTGACCGGAGTTTTATTTCTGAGTGAGGAGCTTTTGTAGGTGCTGGTGAAGATCTGGCTGCTGCTGAGACCGAGCTCACACTACGGGAATCCTCAGAGTCTCCATCCACATGGCCTGTGTCCTCTCTGGAGCTCGGCTCTGGACTGCTGGTGCCGGTGAGACCCTGTGGCTCACTGAAGGACAGAGAGGAAGGGCTCTGCCGCAGGCCAGGAAAGAGAGGTTTGTCTTTGGGCTGTGGAGCAGAACAGGTCTTGGAGAAGCTGTTCTGCTCCGAGGAGTGTGAGGAGAGAGAGTCCATGCTTCCCATTGGAGTGCTGCCGGAACTACTGCTGAAAGTGTCACCTGCAGGCACAATGAGAACAGCTGCACTTAAGCTACATAATATAATATATGATATAATACAGAATATATAATACAGCTACATGATAGAATAAATCCAAGCTAACTCAAGTGATAAATTACTGGGTGGATACTGAATCTCATAAAAACACTTATTTCACCTTCAAATTAATTGACAAAAAGGAAGTTATTTTTGGCATAATGAAGATGCCTGTCAGGATCCTGGCTTCTGTCTAGTAGAGATCGCGTTTTGCCAGGATCCTGACTCTGTCTTGTTACGTGTCAGAGCGCGAGGTTCAGACTCCACTCAATCTGTCTTAGTTCGGTTTCGTTTTGAGGTGGAGTCTGGACTCGCGCTTTAGGTGTGCGTTACGTGTGGAAGCACATGGCTAATTGCATATTCACTCTCCTGTCTTGCGTCATCACCCCGCCTCCTTGTTCCCTCGTTTACTCGTTTCTGTTAATGTCACGCACCTGTTGCTTTCATTGCCCCTTGTGTATTTATTGCCCTCGCGTTTGCCGTCTTGTGCTGGTCCGTCTTGTTTCAATGCTCGTTGTTTCGATGCTTGTTTCATGTCTGTTCCTGTTTCTTTGCCAATGTCTTCGAGAGCGTTGTCTAAAGCCTGTCATTGTTCTAAGCCTGTTGTTGTTTATGTCGTGTCTTTGTTAATTGGTTATTGTCATAGTCTTTGCCTCTTTCTGCGTTTAGTGTTTTCTGTCTAGTTCCTCGCTCGAGTCTTAGTTTAGTGTTATCTGTTATGAGTGATATGTCAGTTTAATTTTCCGTCTAGTCCGAGTTAGTTCACTGTCACAGTTTCGGCTGTTGTTTACTTAATTATATATTTTGTTCAGTTCTCCTTTATTCTAGTTTTGTTAAAGTTGAGTTTGTTTATTTATTAGTTGTTTGTATTCTTTACTTAACTCATCCAACTCATTGCCATAATCATACTTTACATTTGATCCTGTCTTATGGTATTAATGTTGATGACATCAATATTCTGCAGCAGAGTGAAGACATTTCAGATCATTATCTGGTGTCCTGTAAAATACATTTACCTATGGCAGCAAAGTCACCTACTCGCTATAAATACAGCAGAACAATAAATTCTACCACTAAAGATTCTTTTATTAAAAACTTGCCTGCACTGTCTTCATTCCCTAACATAATGGATGATTCTGAAGACCTTGACAGCGCAACAGAAAATGTTAACTCATTTTCTAACACCTTAGACATAGTTGCTCCTCTACGTCTT
>JAZGTI010010661.1:0-17445 GCA_036877585.1 Botia kubotai | reverse complement strand
TTTTTTTATTTGCTATTTGAATTATTTGACTATTTTTTCCATTCTGTAATGTTTTTAAAACATTTGTCTAACAACTTAAAGAAAAACATTTTTGATATGATGTACAACATTGAAAAAATCTACTATCATTACTACAAAATCTATTTAGAACTGTGAGAGAACATTCACCAACGTTCTGAGAACGTTCCCTATTAGCTGGAGCCAGTCAACGTGAAATGGCTTATATATAAGACTTCTATAACACTGGATAGGACAATGTAAGGTCATCAGTGGAGGTCTGCTGACTCAACAGGTCTTTATTGGAGATTGTGTGTCTGTTTGTTGTACTGCAGTCACAGCGGTGGTTATCAGCATGCAGCCCTAATAACTCCAGAGCTGCTGGAGAGCCGCCCCCCCCCCCCNCCACCAAACAACAGCTGCTTTCCCTGGAGTGCCTGTGTTTGCCCCCATCAGCTTCTCCCAGCCTGCCTGCCGGGATCCAGGTAGGTGCCAAAGAGGTCCAAAAGACCCAAACCACACGGTTACTCACTGATTCAAGCTTGGTATCTGTCCTTCCTGTCTGGGCCATGATGGATTATCAGATGACATTTTCAATGCTACTGAGTGGCTTTCATTACATTGCAGTAGTTATTTGAATCTTCTGGTTAGGCTGCTGTCATGAAAAGGTCACAGGTCAACGTGGCATTGGGTTTTTGGGGTGAGTGGGTGGCCATGTCCGGAATGGGTTTGTCCATGTGTCACTTTCTGTTACCTCGCTGCTCTGTCTCTGTATGTCTTCTAGAACTATCACACACATCCACTGGGGGTTTTGTGTGAACAGCGCCGGGGCATGTTGATTTTAATATTAACCTACAGCGGCCACAACAAGTATGCTGCAATAAGAATCACATTAAAATACACGAGAGTCAACTTTACACAAAGACAGAGATATTTTCAGCCAGTCGCTTAAAATTCACATTAAATTTCAGAAGGCAAAGACGCCAGGGTCTGCGTCGCTCACCTCAGATGACACCACGAGGTCTATCAGGGAAAGAACTGTCATTAGCTCTGGATCCAAAGCCCCAAAGATCCTTCAGTCACATTCAATTTGAATTGCATGTTGATGAGTTAGGTGCGAGGTTGTTTTTTGTTCGAGGCAGTGTTCCACGACTCCTTATGACCTTCTCCACGGCCATGTTCCTCACAGTCAGATCACAGCTCCTGGCAAGAGACGCTTTTTCTCTTCAAAGCCACTTCATGCGCTGGCGCTTGTTTTAAATTTCCCCGGCGAGACAAAAGAAGGATTAAGTGAAGGTGCTTTAGTTCCTCTGCAGTAGACTTTAGGGTTTTCCATGAATGGTAATAAACATATATGCTTTTACTTTCCCCTTCTTCCGAGAGCCTTCCATTTGATTTGCGGTGGTTATTACTCAAACAGTACCGTGGTTTTTCATCGCCGGTAATTCATCACGGCGTTCGCGAGTTAATATTTTTACAACAAATTCTCCCTTCACGCGTGGCTGCCCGACTCGGGCCTGAAAAATAAAGCTTAATTTTACAAGTCCCTGTAGCTTTGGCTTGTGTGTAAATTATGAATCTTGCACAGCTTGCGAGGACTGTGTTGAGAGCTGTGTGTGTGTCGCAGGGAGAGAGAGGAAATGTAATCAAAAGGTAAGACGTCTGAGCGGATCGAAGCTTGAGATGAAGCTTCAGAGACAGATGTTGTGCTCAGGAGACAGCAGATAATGTTGGTGTGATTTGGTGAGGTGTTAGCAAGACGACCCTGACCTCTGCAAGCGCAGCTTCACCTCTGGTGAGTCTCTGCAGTATGCAGCTCACGTTGGCATGTTGCTACCGCAGTGTATCTGCGTCTCTCTCTTACTCTCTCACTCTGCTCTGGCTCTCTCTCTCTCTCTCTCTCTCTCTGCTTATGAAGAGAAATGTTATATTTAGCCGACCAGTATTTAGTTTGTTCACTGGATGTAACGGTGCCCTTGGAAGACGGCCAGATTGCTGCAGAGCGCTGCCTCTCATTTCACCCTACTGTTTCTTTTCTTTCCACGCTTTTCTTCCTTTATCACTCTGTCTGTCTATATCTATCTGTCCATCCGTCAGTCTGTCTGCCCATATACTGTACATACGCATATATACAACAGCTAATTCCGGTCCTCAAATCTGACTGGACAAAATGCGTTCCATAAGTTTATCACTTTCAAGCAAATTAAGTGAAAAAGGTGCGATTTACCTACAATAATGATGCAACTTCATTGTCAAATATAGTTTTGTAGAAAAATTAGTTTTGTTATGTATTATTTTTAATACATAAGTAGTCCAGAGTACAAATAAAGGCCAGGTTTAGTCTTGCACTAGAGTCCCTCAGTCTTGTGTTTAGATATGTTTAGCTTAATCTCACTGATGGATTATATGAACATGCAAATGTGTGAAATTGATATTTGTCAGTTTGTTTTCTCTAATGCATATTTATACAGTAATGAGCTCAGTTCACATCAGATACAGGCGTCATCAGATACATTACCATGACAAGCTTAGTTGTGGGTGGAGGCTGCACCAAGAATATGTGCCTCAGTGGTCGTAAAGAGCATTTGTTTCTGAAAACATGATTCCTAACAGTCATTTGTGTGCTATTTCTAAACCTGGACTTACTCAAGAGAAAGAGAACTCAATGTGTATCAGTGTTTGATTGTTTTCACACTGTTTATACTGCAGCAGAAGTAAATTATTCTGTTGCTTTTTGGCCTTAATAATTGACATTATACTCTAGGATTATTCTTTTAAGAAAAGCTTTTGTTCTTCTCCAAAATGTGTTCACACATAGCCGTGTGTTTCGCTGAATCTCTGATCCTCATGAGAAATTAATGCGAGGGGACAGAGCAGAAGCACAGAATCATTTTTTCAAAGGCTGCGTCGGGTGGCAGCAGGGTGGCCACCTTTGATCTGGACCCGTCGGGGCGATGGGCTCCGTTGGCTTTCATTAGTACAATCTGCTTCTGTGTCTCCAGTGGTGATGTGTCCGGTCACCAACAGAGGTTCACTGGTTTGTGGTCCACATCAACAGATCCTCGTCCCCACCTCACCCAGTCAAATATAAAACCACTGCAGTGAAAGAACTTCCAGAAGGGTGTAGAGTTGCCAAATATCGAAAGTTTACAGAGTCATTAGCGAGGTGATTTCTGTGGAAGCTCTCAGATTGAATTAGTTAATTTTAATTGGGTGTATGGAAGGCAGCATATTTCCTAAATAAACAGCAGGAATTGAGATTTGTGGTTTTTCGTGTGCAATGAGTCCTATCGCACATCAAGAAATGGAAAGTGCAATGAGGAGAAACTGTAAAATTATTTCTGTATTCATAGAAAATTATTCAACCTCGGCTAGAACAAGTTATCACACACAACCTTGTCTAGAACGAGTTATCACGCACAACCTCGACTATAACGAGTTATCACGCACAACCTCGGCTATAACGAGTTAGCACGCACAACCTCGGCTAGAACGAGTTAGCACGCACAACCTCGACTATAACGAGTTATCACGCACAACCTCGGCTATAACGAGTTATCACGCACAACCTCGACTATAACGAGTTATCACGCACAACCTCGGCTAGAACGAGTTATCACGCACAACCTCGGCTAGAACGAGTTATCACGCACAACCTCGGCTAGAACGAGTTACCACGCACAACCTCGGCTAGAACGAGTTATCACGCACAACCTCGGCTAGAACGAGTTATCACGCACAACCTCGGCTAGAACGAGTTATCACGCACAACCTCAGCTATGATCTCTCTTAGTTTGAAAGTTAGCATTATATTAAAAAGCAACACAGATTTCCTTTCTGTACAGAATGATTTTAATAGATGTTTTAATAAATGATGGACTTAAGTGACCCAGAAAGCAGCAGTACCTGATGTTCAGTGTAATGGACCTTACAGTGAAGTTCATTTTCTACACTGTACTGTAATTAGCTGTTTCTTGTCTGCTTCTGCCAGTTGTTGCAGCACCAGTTTGAACAGCCAGCTGGTGAGCGAACAGAAGCAAAATCATGTAGCATCGTTGTATGCGCGCAGAGTGCATTTATGCTTTGGGGTGGGGTTCAGTATTTTAAACTATTACAATAAAATACTGTATTAATATTCTAACAACAAGAATTGATATTTTTATCAATGGCCACCATGGGCTTGGAATACAACTGCACAGAGCCACAAAAGTGCCACGCAGAGAAAACAAAACAGCGGAGTAAATAAAAGATCACAATATGCCGCAGTATATAATCTATAAAATAATGCTAATATATGCTAAACGTAAAGGTCACAATATTATTGTGTCTTCTGGTCCTTGCTCATTCCCCGCAGGTATATCCAATAGCCTATACAGAACATTTAAGCGCGTTATGAATTTGTTGCGTGAAAAAGCGGCGCAAATGACAAAACGACGCCGAGTTTCTGTAGGTGTAGAATCGACGCCTCCTCGACTTGCAGCTTCGCTTATCTCAGTCAACAGGCGGCGGAGAGCGTGACACACGCTTTTGTCTCTGCCCACGTTCGCTCCTTAATCGTTCTCTTTCTCTACCTCTCCTCTTCTTCTTCAACAGCTGTCCAAACCCCAGCACCCCTCAGACTGTTCATCACCCACTGACGCCAGCTTTGCCTGGCCAATTAGCACGTTGAAATCTCGACAAAATGACTGGCTTGCCGCACAAGGGCTGACAGCCAAATAGAGAACACCACATGGTGAGAACCAGCGGAGTTACCCCCGGTTACTTGAGCTCGGTAATCCGCATGTCTGAGATGCTGTGTGACTGCAGGATAACCGCACGGAGGAAGAGCTCTAGCTGTGGTGATCGTGAGAGGCGTGCATGCCTGCAAAACTCAGTGGCTTTGCTTCCCAACATGCACTGCTTGACTCCGAGTGCAGTGTGGAATACTTCATGCGGATAGTTCTGGAATGGTAATCCATGGAGTCCTCTGGGCATTTTCATTAAGTGCAGTTGTGCTTTGTTCAGCACTAATGCTGGATTGTGGCTGTGCATTCACTCTCCTCGAACATAATGTGGAACCCATTTTCAGAATGTTGGCTAATGTTCTCTAAAAGTTCTCCAAAAACATTTTCACATTAACATTAGAAGAACTTTTTTAAGGATTTATGTCATATATCTAAAAACGTATTCTTAAGTTGTTCGTGGAACATTTAAAGCAATTTAAATGTTGGAATGGCGTTTTTATAACCAACCAGTAATCCTAATTCAACATCCAATAAACTGGACGCTATGACCATTCCTAGAGCATGGAAACATTGGGGAAACGTTCCTGCAACCTAAACTTGATTTCATGGAAGTGGGGCTAAAATTAAACCTGCCAACTGTGATTAGTCAAATTGACGGTGCGAAGAACAGACGTTTCTATAGTCGGTTGTGTTCAACAACCAGTGTCATTGATAATAACAGACATTGGTTTTGTCATCTAATGAACAGCCAAAGGGTTTCTGTCTCCAGAAAATGAAGATGTATCGCCCCGTATTTACCTCGCAGCTTTCTGGAATCTCTGGGAAGTGTATCCCTCCACAGGTTTTCCGCCCCACTGTGCTGAAACCGTTCCGCCCCACGATCAGCAGCATTTTACCGCGGCTGAAAACATACCAAGCGATTGTCTCATTTTCATTTCGGCATCGGAGACGTGAGGGGTGCAGGCTTCACCGTATCATTAGCATAATCTGCCTCAGCATCAACTGTAAAATGGATTTTGGCGTTCGTGTTGCTAGCTTTGTCAGCCCTGATTGTGAGAGCTTTTCTAAGAAGCCTGACCAGATGAGAAATCTTCTAGACTGGTTAAAAGCCTGCAGCGAAATATTACATGTGACAGAAAATGTTTTGGCCGGTGGCTGTTGGCTAACTAATTGACTAAAGCTAATTGGTCATCAGCTGACCATCACAAGTTCAACTAACAGAATCACTGTTTAGTGACAGATGTCGATGTTAAGACCGAGAGATTGGTCAGTATATGATGCTGTGTGCAAACTTAACCTGCACTGTTTGCTGCAAATGTACAGGGGCGTTTTTTTTTTTTTTTTTGTCATTGCGACTAAAAACCTTTTTAAATAAAACAGTTTCATGGCCGATAAAAAGTATTTATGGCACATAAATTTTCTCCGTTCACCAGCCATCGGCAGGTGAGACAAAAAGTAATTTTTCGACCTCGCTTGTTAAGTGTTTCTATTATGCGTTCTGTTAAATCTGTTTACCGAGATGGAAAGTGGATGGAACACAGGGAAGATAAATGGGCTGGTCAGGCAACTGCTTCAAATGATGTTTTAAAACAAATTTCTACATCGATTCCCTCAGGTTGTAGATTTAATTGGGAAGATGCCCTGGAATGGAATCTTACCTGGAGAGGACCGTTTGTACTTCTCTCTCTTTCTCTCTCTCTCTCTCTCTCTCTCTCTCTATCTTGGTTTGTCAGAAAGGGCCTGTTATCACTTCATCTGTTATCAGTCATTCCCAGTGTTTCGGCTTTCCCACAATGCTTTGCTCTTGGTTAAGTCTCTGGTTTATCTGTGGTCTGGGAGGGAACGTCGTTTGCTTCCATGTTCAACTAGTTCAGTAAACTAACTTGCCTGTTTCAGTGCAGATATATTGATGCAATTTGAAGCAGATATAATACAGCGGTCGATGCATGTGGCATTAACATTATTTATGCATCGCCCTGGTTCAGAATGTTGGGAATGCTCTCAGAACGTTATGACATCTGACGTCTGTTGTGTTTTATTTGCCTGTCATCTCATTTACGTCCAATTTCAGGTTATGACAGATCAGCAAACTGGCCGCATTTATATTTGCTCTCAGAATCAAAGTGGGTCACATCTTGGGAACTTCATCCTGCTTTGCCAGTTGGACCCACGGTAATTAGGACAAAAGGAGGGCAGAACCCAGGCGTGTTGCCCCTAGAGCTGACTCATAACTGACAGCTGCACAGATTCAAGATTCTTAACAAATTTTGACCAGCACGTGTTTACACACAGACACACCAGAAACAATTTTTAAAGGCATGCAGCAAAAAAATACTTTCAAAACCTCCTGGCAAATACCGAAAGGTACCGTTTCATAGGATGACCTAGAAAATGTAAAGGGAAAGTTTGCAGAGTGAGCTGTGTGCTGTGCCCAGAGGCAGATCTCTAACATTTATTTTGTTGAATGCAATATACAGAGAGCCAGTTATACGGAACTGTCTGGAAGGAAGGCAGCACTTATATGACTCTGCAGTTGTATTAAATGAGCTGTGTGGATGACGCTGTGCCCGGAGTGATAAAATGAATTTGGTATTATTTTTGCTACCAGGCTTCAGTGATACAGGTTCCCTCAGTTCTTAGCTTGATGGGCCTCGTTCATTTTAAGGTTCTGTTATGCTCCAGTGGAGATGAAAGGGATGAGATTGTGCCGAATTATGTGCGTGTGCCCGCGAGCGCGTGTGCCCTGAATTAACCTCGTTGCACGATGCGACTGGTTTGAAATGACTCGGGCCGTTTCCGTGCGGCGTGTGAACGCTGTTGACAGCACAGACCCCTGTGAGAAACTGTGAGGCCAGTGCTTGCACCATTAAAACATGACAGCTTAACTCTAAAACGTGACATGCATTAGATAACACGTTTAATCTTATGCCTGAAAAGGTGTACAATAAAAAAAAAAGTATTAGTAGTTTTGTTAAAACTTTAATTGAACTGTGAAAACTAGAGGGGTGGGGTTAAACAATAGGAACTCTTGGTAATATTTTAGAGAGCATTCTAATATAAGGTAATTAAAACATTTGTTTCTTTTGGTATAGTGTATAATTATACCTGCCTTTAAATTAAATGCATTGACTTGCTGTGAAACCTGAGGTACACATTAATTTAGAATGATTTAGGCGCATCTTACACTCCCTGACAGCATCACAGGAAGAGATCGCTCAAACACGCCCCTCTGGCAAACCATTTATTTATAACTCGTCTCTCTCTCTTCGCCGTCTGTAAAAATGCTCCTGGCTGTCCATTAGAGTGGTCACGTGCTGTCACAGAACCATAGGCTGGTGGATGGAAACAAGCAGAAGAATCCGAGTCCATGTATCCAATCAACTTCCAGATTCTGTCCACATTACCAGTGGCACCCTGAAGGTGTGGATACATTATACAGGTCACCTCACAGACTCCCTTACAACTCTGTTTGTCGTTTCAGTTAGGGCTTCTGCTAGCTTACACCAGTTTAAACCAGTTTAATTTACAAGACAGAGCAGGTATACCAGTTTAACCAAAGTGCCCAGTCTTACCGATTACTGTTACCTTAACTAGTAACTTTTGCTAACCAACATGTGTGTGTGTGTGTGTGTGTGTGTGTGATCTATGCTTTATTATGGCGTGTTGGTTCCAGGACTCCCCGCTGTGCTGTGTTCCAGTTTGAGAGCTTTAGAACAGTCTCTCCAGAGAGCAGAACATCCAGTTCTAGGTCTGGGGAGAAATGGACACACACTTTTTTACCTGAATGGGCTCATTAAGCGACCCCGGTTAGTATTCTGTGTGTGTGGTGACCCTGACGGACAACTCACATAACACCCACATAAAAAAAAAACACCCAGTGAGAGACACAGTGCCCCCCCGTCTTTCAAAAACAGTCGTGATAAACAGCGCATGGAAGCGTGTGTGTGACCGGACCTGTGTGTGAGGTATCCGTCTTTTTTACCATCCATTCACTGAGCAATCAAGCGTTGGAATCATGGTGTCTATTTTGTCATTACTGATTTAATGAACTGTGAAAGTGCCTCGCTTTCTCACCTTGAGTGTGTGTGTGTGTGTGTGTGTGTGTGTGTGAGTGAGTATGGGAGGGGGCAGAGTGTGTCAGGTGTCGGTTGCCGTGTCAAACTGACTCGCCAATCAGAGGATGAGGTGGATTCGTTGATTCTGTATCTCGTCATCTTTGCTCATCTGTGTGCTGGTAATGATACTCTTCGAAGGGCCCTTATGCCGCGCTCCCAAAAGTATTTCAACACTTAAGCCACACTTATAAATTCAGGCATGTCATTGAATTAAATAACACAATTTCAAACCAGCTGGCTGTTGTTTTTAAGAATGATAGCACATACACACCTTGAACCGCTGTGTTATTGTGAAGCCCTGTGGAGATGGTGTGTATCTTTTACACAGAGACTCATATAATCACATGGCTGTTCTCCACAACAGTTTGGCTGTGACTCAAGCCCCCACACGCTTCATTCTATCTGTCTATTAAAATGTTGGGCTCTCTTACTCTGCTGAAAACGCTCGCAGGGGAGGAGAGCTGTCTGCCTGTGGGGAGAGGAAACTCTGGCTGGGCTGGGTACAGCGCAGGAGGTACGGAGGTGACTCCTATGTGTAGGGTGATGAATGGAACTGTTCATGTTTCAGGACGAGAGCTGTTCCCTCTTAAAAGAGTCATCGCTCACACCTGCCCAGTCAGGAGGATCCCAGTAAACACTTTTAGGTTGTAATAATGTTTTCATAACGTTTCCTTTAAGTAACAAACTTTTAAAATGTTATTTTCGAAAGTTGTAGAACATTCGAAACATCCCGTTTTTGTAGACGTTGTATTAATGTTATTGCTTAGATATATGAACATTATTCAAATTATTTTTAATTCCACTAAACTACTTAAAAATAATGCTTTTGATATTTATATTATATGTACAAAACATTCTACTAATATTACCGCAGGAACATTTTTTTATTTGTATCCGTTTTTTATAAATTCTCTGTTTTTTCTCAACCTGTGTTATTTATTTGTTTATTCTTTTGTTCCTTCCATTAATAGTTGTATCGCTGTTACCATGTGAACATTCAGGTAACTTTATGAATTAATGCTTTTTTGTTAGCTGTATACCGTCATACTTTAAATCAGAAGTATTTTGTTTTGAAATGACGTTCTCCATATTTTTATTGTATCTTCCAGACTGAGAATGACCCTGGAATTCTGGCACTGAGGTTTTTTGGCTGGGGTACCGAGGTTCTGATTCTGTTTTCTGGATCTCAGGTGTGGGGAGAAACATTTGACCCTGACTTCTTGCAGTCAGTCTTATTGGTGCAGAGAAGCACCTGCGACCCGGCCAGTCCCTCACGCTCCGTCTGTCCAGTCCCTCACACTCCGTCTGTCCAGTGTGCTCTCAAACAACCACACAGAAATTTCACACGCAAAACTGCTCGCTCAACTTAATGTGATGTGATGATTCCAGTTTAAAGCCAAAAGGAACAACTGGTCTCTATTCCTATGATTAATCCTAAGGGATCCGTTTTATACTTCTAATGATTGGTGAAAATAACGATTGTCTGATTGGTGAAAATAATGATTCTCAACCTCTGATTCTCAATGAATCACCTCAGAGTATGTGTGTGTGTCCAGAGAGACATGCCACAACAATAAAACATTCACTGTAGATCTCAATAATCTTTGATTTATTTGATCTCGAGTATGTGACTAATACGGTTTTATGTAGGTATGTTCATAATGTTAATTTATTGGTCATGATGGCGCATTATGGTTGTACAGCCACCTGCAGGGCAGTCTGGTAGCTTTAACAAACAGAGTTGTGTGGAATCGCAGTTTCCACACATTAAAGCCAGTTAGAAGATCCTGACTTCATTTCTGCAGTTCAGAGCTATTGAGCAGCTCACATGATTAACAGTCATTGTGGCTACACATAAACGTCTGTACTAAAGCTATAAATTGTTATATAATTCTATGAATTTTCCCTGTGACATGCACAGGAGTCAGGTTTACATTTAGCTCATGTAGGCTGCGGCTGAAATTGCGTTCAAGTCAATGAAACCTTTTCAGTTCCGTTGGGGAGAATTCACTGCGCGACTTAATTAATTCAGAATAAATGAAACTGTACATAAACGAGGCACATTGTCTCAATGACACGCTGTAACATGCAAACTTAAGTGTCTGAATAATTTATTAAAAGAAAGACATGCGGCTGTATCGCACGCTGCCAGGACCGCATGTCAAGCACTTCCTGGCGGGGATAAAGACCTGCAGTGTTCATCAGAGAGAACTGACATGACATCAGGCCGATGAATTATTGTCTTTGTCTTATAGATATAAATGATTTTGCTGTACGGGTTACAGTAAGATGTGGCATTAATCAGCATAAGATACACCTGTTTGCTATAGCAGAGACGACATCACAATAGAGATTCTGTTATCACCCTGAATACTGTATGATGAATTTAATTACAGCACCTACAATCTTTCTCACGTTCATGTGACGCCTGACAGCTCCGACATGGCTCTGATTTAGGCTGTGATGTGGCTGCCTCTTCACACAGACTCTGTACATCACATTGATTTCTGAGGGAATGAGACTCGTAGCGAGCAGATCTGTTTTGCTGCTGATGCTGTGGTCGTCAGATGAACATGACCAGGTACGAGAAAAAAAGGGAGAGGAAAGGTGTGGTTTGGTGAATCTGACCCCACCCCAATACCAGGTAAACCAGGTTGGTTTGCATCAGCAGTCTCAGCCTGCGAAGCCACGCCCACATTCTGTCAGCCTTAGATACCAATCACATCGACCACCTACAATCCATTACCGACTGTCAGATGTGTATAACACACAAAACGACATTTTAATTAATTAGTAAAATTCTCTTCGAAAAGTTACGTTCATATCAACAGGTGGATGTCTGATCCATCCGATGAGACACTTGCTGTCTGATTTTATGTCATGACAGTGAGCAGAGGAGCGCTATGTATAATTTCTACAACCCTTCATAATGTGATGCTACATGCAGGTTGCCAGGTGGTGTGGAGGTGTACAGGTGTGCATAATTCATAGGATTTCTCTCTCTCTCTCGCTCTTTCTGTATTTGTCTCTGCGGGTGGAGGAAATTGAGGTAGCCCACAGAAAGTCTTAAAACAGACACATTTATTGACTTCTGCATTAGTCCGGTGTTTTTAAAAGAACACACTTACCTTCCACGATAAATGTGTGTGTGTGTGCTCATTTGTAGTTGAGTGATTCAGGATACATTCAAACACACTGGATGGTCCAGAGCTCTTAATTATACATGCAAGTGTCAGTGCTAATTAAAAAAAAAGCATTCACATTCTCGGTCGAACTTATCTTGCTCTTGCAGAATTACGTGCCCTGTTTTGTGAAGAATGGCCTCGATATTTCATTCAGAAACGCTGGATGTGCACTAATTGATTGTGTTTATAAAAGGTCATGACCCCTTAATGCATTTAGAGGCAGTGCGCGGTTCCCTTCCTCAGTTTTGATCTTTGCACCAGAACCTGGAGAAAAAGAGTAATGTGTCCCTACAGTTAACAACACACACACACACACACACACACACACACACACACACACACACACACAGCAGTGTAATGATGTAACACAATATCCCCATCAGTACACGCAACGTTAAAAACATTAAAAAGGTTATTTTAAACGTTTTTTATGTTGCATTTACCATATTGATCAGTTATTAAAAAGATATGCAAACATTTTGTAATTCTGTAACGTTTTTAATATATTCCACTAGCAACTTAAGAATAACGTTTTTGCACCGCAGGGACATGTTTTCATCATTTTTATGTTAACTAAAATATAGTTAACATGCTAACGTTAAACTAATGTTCAAAATTGGTCACTTAAAGAGGTTTAGTGTTAAAGGCTGCTGTCTTTAAAGTGACCTGTGTATGAAGGCAGTAAGCATGGCACCTCAATCTCTCTCTCTCTCTCTCTCTCTCTCTCTCTCTCTCCATCTCCATACTTGCAGAAGTGTGTAGGAGGCTGCCTGCCTTGTGTTCACTCGGTCAGGGAGCTCCTGCCTACGCAGCAACCTTGGAGAGAAATGTCACACTTCACTGAGGTTCCATATAATCATACAGCGAGTGATCGCTTCCTGCTGTGAGGAGGCCATTGAGTTCCCAGCTAACAGCTTTAGGTTGTAACAACGTTATTTTAAAGGTTCTAGGAACGTTCAAAAACCGTTTGGTTAAAACATTGTCTGGTTATAAGAACAGTATTCAAACGTTTTCAAAACGTTCCACTAGCAACTAGAGAATGACATTTTTAAAGTATATTATGTATAACATTGGTGACTTTTGGTAACCTTGAGAGAACTTTTAAAGAATGTTAGCCAACGTTTTGAGAACGTTCACTGTCAGACGTTTTTCCACATAGATCGTGTTTTATATAGATGTTTAATTATAATTGTTATTTTTATAGACGTTTAAGTAGCTTATAAGTATAACGTCTAAAACGGTGTACAATTAAATGCGCGTATCTCATTAAAGCTAGCAGCACAGGGCTGTAATCAGACATTAACTTAATTATTATTTGTTAATTTTAAATAATTAATAAACTATATAGCCGTTATAATGTATAAAAACACATTCATCGGTGTGTCGTGAAAATGCCAGGAAGAGAAATCCGCCACGACTTTCTCTGCTGATTTTTAGCTTCGCTTTTGACCCTTCTGTGACGCCATCGACGTCGTTCAGAGACCGGAAGCGACATGGCCATCGGGAGTCCCAAAACTCCGTGTCATAAACAAATGTAAGATTCATTTCAGCTTTATAATTAACTTTCCAACAGATGCGGTTCTATTCACCCAGTTTTATAAAAGCAAATGTTAATGCTTGTCTTTGGATCTGTTATCTTGATATTTAACGCTGTCGGAGTGTTTACACTATTAAAGTTGAGAGTGTCTGAGTGATTATGTGGCAGTTTCGCGTCTGACAGCTTCTGATGTTGAACCACAAAACATTAAACAAAAACTTTTTGACACATCCTGCAAACAGAAACTATTTTGTTTGCATATATTTTGAGCTATTATGCTATTGTTTTCCCTTATATATATTTATTGGATATTTAAATTGACATTAATATAATTAGTATTTTCATAATAATGATGATGCAATATTTTTGTCTGTGTTTATTACGTCATGTATCACTCAGTTATGGCTAATATGTTTAGTGTGTGATTGTGTTGCTGATGTTCTTCGTGTCACATTAAAACCAACAATCCACCTTTTTCCTTATTCTCAGCAGAATGCCTCAATATATGCTAGTCTTGGAGGAGTGAGGCCTCTATCTGCATCTATAATGTCGGGTCAGGAGGAGTCTGACAAGGGCGTGGACTTGTGGTCCTCCCTCCGCTGTCTGGGGTATCTGTCCAGCTTTAACCTGCTGGTGGCTGTGTGCTTGGGAATGTACGTACGCTGGGAGCAGACAGACGAACCCATAATACTGGTGATCTTCATCATGGGTTTGTTCGTTTCGGCCATCGCTTGTATCCTCTACTACTACTTTTCCATGGAGTCAGCCAGTCTGAGTCTCTTCCACCTGTGGTTTGGCTTCCTACAAGGTCTCCTGTGCTTCCTGAATGGCCCGTCTCTGGAGAAGGACATAAAGGAGCAAGTCACAAACTACCTTTTGCTTGGTAGCGTGGCTGTCCGGACACTCTGGGCCCTGACGGAACGTCTGTGCAGTACCGCTACATATAAACCAATGGTTCTCACCTCATCCGAGCTTCTAGAGCTGCTGGGCTTTGGTGTCGCGAGCATCAGCTTGGTTTTCCACAAGTCAGTGGCTGTGATCGCTCTGGCGCTTGCTCTAGGGGCTGTCATCATGGACCTTCGGATGAAGTCACCATTGGCGCTGCCTAATCTTGCCTGTTTCACTGTGGTCACCGCAGTTACCTTTTTTCAGTCCTTGAAAATCCAAACCAATCCCTTCGCCCTCAGCTGCTACATAGGACGGCTTTTATGCGAACCCCTTCTGGACGTGTACTTCAGCAGCCTGAGCGCCCCGGAGCGCTGGATGCCCTTTCTCTCCGCTGGTCGTTTGTGGAGGAGGCTTTCTCTGTTCCCGCTGAGCATCGTTGAGGTGATGTTCATTGTGCTCTGTGCCCTGAAGCTGGGAGACCTCAGGGTTTGGTACTTGGTTATTCCTGGTTTCTGTGTCTTTGGCCTCTTATGGATCTTGTGCCACATGGTCTTCCTGGTGACGCTGTGGGGCTTCCACACCAAGCTAAGCGAATGTCAGAAGACATGGAAGATCCAGCGCTCTGAAACACTCAGCTTGGACAGGATCATGGCCTCCAGAGGCATGCGTCATTTCTGCCTCATCTCAGAACGGCTGGTGCTCTTCTGCCTGATGTCCACCATCGTCCTGGGGACGGTCTCATGGCAGGTGAGCTGTTTTAAATGCTGATTAAAGCTTTCTGGTGAAGCTCACAAAACCTGAATAGTCTAAATAAGCCAAAAAAGGCTGATTTTTAGCAATAAATATGTTTGTGTTGTGTTTTAGGGTAAAACCATTTGAAAAAGCCTGTGTTCAGAAATGACGTATCCTCACCTTCCACTGATACAGTGTTAAACAGACACCATGTGATGTAACCGCCATGAGGCCGTGGGCACACAAATGTCTTTTCTAACTTGAATAATAATCCAGTTAAGATTTAATGTTAAGATATGAATGCCGAGATGCGTCAGCAGAGGCACGGCCCCCTTGTAAATGCAATATGTTTCATTTCTATTATAGATGTGATATAACAAAAAAAAGAAACAGCTCGCTGGTGAGTCACACAGTTTATTCAGACAGTGACACTTGGCTGTAAGCAGCAGTTCTGAAAACAATAGCTGTTTTGAGTACTCGCATAACGCTTACTGTGCAGTACACACTGTACGCTGCATATGTGAAACGGTTTGCAACAATAAAAAGTAGTGCGCGTTGCATTGTTGTCACATGACCTCATCACGGTTCATGCTTATTGTGTGGGCGGGGTACAGTTATCGTCATGGTAATAAAAATGTTGATTTTAAATTTATTTATTTTTGTAACGCTAAGCATGTGTCTCAAAGATGTTAAAATTGTATCACTTGCGATTAAATTAGCTGCACTGGAAATTAAATGTGAGCACAATGCATTGTGGGTATTTCACACACACAGTATGTGAGGTCGTATTCAGCTCATTCTTGGCATAATTACCACATTTGCATATTGCTAACACTAAAGTCAGTTCAGGTTAATTGGGCCACAAATTTGACACTGTGTCACAAACTGCCAGAATCCACCTTATATAATCAACACAGTGCAGAAATAGTTTGAGAAGTGTGCTTTCCTGGACATAACTTTGTGTTCTTATTTGAAGTCAGTTTTTAGAGGTCAGTGTGAATCGAGTTTTTGCAGACTCCACCTTGAGTTTAGATTGTGTGTGTTTGAATCCTTCAGATCTTCAGAGCTGTTGATGACGAGTGTTTCTCTGCAGGTCACTAATGGACTCTTCATGAGTGTGTTTTTGGTGCTGTTGCCGCTGGAGTCTCTGGCTCACGGGCTCTTTCATGAACTGGGCAGCTGTTTGGGCGGCACCTGCGTGGGGTACGCCGTGCTCATTCCCACCTGTTACAACAGGTAAACATGTACACACGCAGAATCCATAATATCTGCCTACACACATATGTATATATATATTTTCATTGTTCAGCGTGAACAGTAGAGTATATATATGTGTCTGAATTATATATGTATATATATGAGGTACATCTTTATCAGTCATCTGCTAAACCGGGGTGAGAAATCTCCCTGAACAGACATCAGTGTGATAAAGCAATAGGCTTTAATAAACACAGTCCATCAGTGGCCCCACGGGGAGACACATGTGTCATGCATACTGAGAGCAGAGGGTGTCTGTACAGACCTGCAGGCAGGTCTCTGATGATGATGATGTATGTTAAGATGCAGCCCACAGCCTCTTTACACTCAGTTTTCCAGCCCTCTCACAGAGGAGCTCTGCGGGGACTGGAGCAGGGTGTAATCTTCCGTCTGATGGCTACAGATCATGTTTTTACTGTGATGAGGGCCTCTTGGGAAGATGAGGGAGGGGGAGGGATGGGATGCAGAGATGGAGAGAGGCACTCGGGTTGGCGTGCTCATTTTGAACGGTAAGAGCTGGATTCAGCAGTGGTAGCAGATGTCACGGTACCGTTTCCTTGAGCATTTCACAGAAATCAGCTCCGTCGTCTTGGCCATCGTCCAAATTTTCCGACTGTTTTATCAGGAATCACTTTAACAGCCTAGAGAAACGGCGAGATAATTCCTCAGCTGTCTTAATGAGACATCTTGTTTATCCGTTCTGATAAAACCTTGTGGCTAATAAACTTCAAACTCATCTAAATTAAAAGTCGACTGGAAGCTGAATTGCCAAAATAATCACGCGTGCCTGTAGTCACGATTTTATTTTTGTTGTTTAAAGAGATAGTTCATCCAAAAATGAGAATTTAAAAAACAAACCCACGCGTTTCATTTTCGGTGGAACACGAGAGTAGACGTTTCTGAAGAACTGTTACGCAGCGAAACAGTATGAGTTCTCACATCCAAACACAAACCAACATTTCTGGTTTTCATTTTCTAGATGTGAACGCAAGCTAAATGTGATCTTTGGC
>JAZGTI010010660.1:0-17445 GCA_036877585.1 Botia kubotai | reverse complement strand
AAGAGCTGAGGATGAGGGCCAATCTGAGAGCATGAGGTTCCAGTGTCCCATGTCTCCATGGAGACGTGACAAGTTTGGTTATGGAGTGTAGCGCTCTCTGCTGGCCAGCCGGTGTAATTTATTCCAAACATGGGAACTTGAGAGGTGGAGAGAGGGGTTTAAACGGCACTAAATCACATTCCATTCATTGGCCCCGTCTCTTTGAATCTCCCATAAAAACAGTCACAGCCAAAAACGTTCCACTTTAAGCGTGTAATAAACACACCCCTCAGCTCACGTTAAGAAAAATAAGCACACACACTCCTGACGCTCATGAAACGCCCTGACCCCAAAAACCTTCCATCATTCCTCACTATACACACAAACACACACACACACACACATGTGTGCGTCCTCAGTGAGCGATGAGGTGCTTCTCGTTTGACTTACTGTCACTCCAGTATTTATTGGTTTGGAGCTTTCGAGGATCTACGGTCATAAACATGAACAGTGAGAAGACGAGAGTCTCTGAAAGACCTCAGACGAATTTCAGCGAAACGTCCATCGTTTACTGCTGGTTTATTCTACAGGGTTTCTCATGCTCGTTAAAAGGGACTTGTTTACAACTTAAGGTTGACCAAAAATGCAATTATCCAACATTTAAATATACAACATACGTACATCTGGGCTGCTTTAAATAAAGCTGTTAACATGTATAGTTTTAATTTAAGCTTTTGCAAACATCTGGGTCAGAACTGACCGCAGGCCATGATATCTGGGACAGAGAAGCTAAACATAAAAATGAGAAAGTGCCATAATGTACGAGACAGACAGAATTCTGTGACGCTACACAACCACAGGCGGTCCGGACCTGACATTAAACCTGCAAAGTTACAAAGCTTAAGTTGTACAAGAAACTCCACATACACAGAGAAACTGTGTGGGTACATGCTGTCACAATGTTGTATCACAACTAATTAGTCTTAATTCACTTAAACTAGTTAGTCTGCCCGATTACACTTCATGTAAGACGAGTAGTGAAACTAAACTCAAATTCCAAACTTAACTCTGGTCTGTCTACACCTCACCTGTGAGTAACAGGAACAAATAAACACTTATTTACTAAGCAGATGTTGTTTTTATAATATTTATATAATATATTTTTATATATTTGACTTGCAGTCTATTTACAACCAAAAGGCCAAACTGAAGCTCTACTGCTGTTTTGATGTAATTCATGTTTTTAGGTCCTTGCGTTACTCGGTGTGAAAGGTCGCAGTGAGGTGAGGAGTACACTGTCTAATTGTATTAGCCTGAAGTGTCTCATCCTACAACAGGAGGATTAGGGCACTGAGAGACAGATACAGTGCTCAACACAACGACCCCCATGTGACCACCTCACCCAGAGCCCCTCTGACAGACACACGGACCATTTGCTAATTAAAATGGGGCTCAGATTCTCTCACCAAAGATGTGTGTGTGTGTGTGTGTGTGTGTGGTGTTTTAATGGGCTGTAACACATTTGAACTGTTATTGACAGGAAATGGTCATAAAACAGCAGAAGGGGCAGAGAGAGACGCCCATTGCCGGGCTTAAAATAACACTGTCTACTGTGTTTTCATTACCCTGCAATCTTTGTAGGAGCGTGCATGCAAATTCACACCGTGACATCATTTAAATAGAGAAAAAGTCGAGCTTCCAGAAAGAATTGTTCAGGATTCACAGGAGAAAAATACACTCCAACCTCACAACCAGGCTGAGCTCTGCAGAGTGATACAGAAACTTATACACAAGCAGGTGGAAAGAATAGTCTGGAGAGATAGAGGTGAGACAGAGAGAGAGAGAGAGAGAGAGAGAGAGAGACAGAACCATTTACCGGATTCCCAGCTGCCATAGCAGACAGTAACCTTTGTCTCCATTTGTCCTTCCCCAGTTCCCCGCTCTCCTCCACACCTCTCTCAGGCTGGAACACACAGATCCTAACCGTCACACAAACACTGATAACAGAGCAAAACTCTAGCTAACAGCCTCTAGCGAACTGTTCAAAACAGACGTCAGGCATGTTTCAGCTCTGAGATCTGCACCACCCCGCTTACCCCCGCGTGACTTCCTCTTGCTTGGCACGGCCGATGCAAAGCGCAGCCTACAAGCCCCTAAAGCACTGGTGCCAAATGCTTTAGGCCGGCGCAGTGCATGATGGGAAGGCTGTGCAAAAGGCCCACAGCATTTGGCAGCCGCCTCTCTGCCCCACAACCACGGCAGTTCTCATTTTGACTCAATAAAACAAAGAGCATTTGCACACATGCAGCTATGCAGCATTTCAAAGGTGATGTGTGTAATGTTTAACTGTTAAAATACTGTCTTCTATTCCAGGTTAACGTGCAGAGAAATCTGTATGTCAACCATTCCTAGATTCAGATCCCCATGAAGTGTAAGTGGTGCTTTAAATGTAGTTCTGTTTGTTTCAGGCTCTGTTTGTCTGATTAATGACAGAGCACATGTTTAAAAACAATCATTATTTCTGCAGTGTAATTTGGTGTCAATAGAAATGCATAAATTACACACTTCACCCTTCAGATCAGCTTTAATAACATTCTGCATTTGACAAAATTAAGTCATTGCGCACATTACTAAACGCACCACGCGTTAATCTTTAGTTTTTAAAAATGATTATCAACAGCAACTTTCCCACCTCGCTCTTGTTCTTCTTGTTTTTCTTCTTCCTTTGTCTCTTCTGAAGGAGAATCGTTTCATATTTGGGTCTGGGATGTTCCTAGACAGAAAAGGACAAAGAGGAAATTGCTTTCCTGCTCTGATCGAGACACAGTTGAGAGACAGAGGAGTTTTAAACCATTCAGAGCGGTCAAAAATCCAGGGCAACACAAGGACAAAACGCAAGGCCATACTCAACACCTCAAAGAGCAAAATCGCAGAAGAGAGTTTCACACGTAAAACTCAAACCTTCGCCTTTTCCTGCCAGGAAAGATTGCGTTTAGAGAAACAACAAGTTGGGACACAAATTGGTGAGTCCTGAGGACATATATGGGGACATTCACAGATAGCGTTCGGAGATAAACATTAATTCTATCGGATTAGCACGTCACCATCATGCCACATCATATAACAGTCAGTGTTAGTCATCTTCAGTTCAAAACACAGTGTCATCAAAAGCAGCTCTTGGCCAATCCAGAGCTGACGTGTAATCACACACAACAGTGACAGGGTTTGAGTCATGTGACTGTGTGTGTACCTCTTCTTCCTCCATGCCTGTCAGATCCCAGCTGTAATTCAGACTGATCTGTCTGCGCTTCCAGTGCTCCAGAAACATAGCCGCTGTGAGAAAGCAAGAAAGAGATGAGACGTACAGTAAATGAATGCTGACAACAGTCTTTTCAACTCAGCACACATGCGAAAGATGGTCCATATGAGGGAAAGATTCAGATCCTGAATCTAAATCATGTCTCATCTACACAATCATTACATTGTTAATTCACTCATTAACTCACTCATTCACTCAAGTTTGATTTTCAATTTATAAGTGATGTAAAACGTATGTGTGCACATACATACTCGTGTATCTACATGTGCCATGTTAAGAAATATTTAACATTCAAATGTATATTTAACGTTCAAAAACGTTCATCTTCAAACGTGCTTTGAGGGAAAGATGTTTAATGAAAACATTTGGTCATTTACAGTATGGAAACTGTAACAGCGTTCATATTTTCCTCTTTTGTGATCCATGAAGGGAAACAGTCACAGGAGTGTGGAATGATACCAGGCAATGGAAAAGTGTGTGTGCTCTATATGATCTCTATAGCTGCACACACACATTCTCTCCACACAGTACAGGAGGTCTGTGTGGGAGTATTAATGTACAGCTTTTGCTACCCCATGCAGGTGCAAAAGACAAGACAGTGTCAGGAACTGAGTGCTTTCACAATGACTCATCAGCCAGGCCCGGGTTACAGGTACTGACAGGAGGGGGTAACGGTACTCTCTGGCCATTCAACATCACTTCATATCCATCACTATGGAGACAGTAGCCCTTCTGTTCATCAATGCTACCCCTGCTGAAGCTGGTCTTGTGTTCAGCAGAGCCAGCACATTACGCTAAGTAAACAAACAATGTACTACAGTAGGTAACATCTTAACAAACGTATGAATTCAACTGTACCCGCACAAGATCTGTCATCTGACAATAACACAATAAGACAATGAAGAGCAAGATAATGAAACCAGAGGACTTCTGGGTCGTACCCCAAAGGGACATGAAGATCGCAAAGAACACAGTGGCCGGGTTGTCAAAGAGATGGCTGGCACGCGCTGTACCGCATGCACTGCTTAGATGCCAGTAGTCGCATGCACGGTCGCAGAGGGGACACATGGTGAAGTTCTGATCTTCATCGCACATCTCCTGGCTGGCAGAGACACACACAAAACAAAAACAAACTCACACACGGCTGTGCCACAGTCCAACACAATGAATTAATGATGCCCTTGATATGCAGCATGTTCATCTGTCTACGTGCCCCGACGTCTAAAATATCAATTAAAAATGCAACACTATTTCATCTTGTGACCTCAGAAAACTTTGCTGACTTACTCTAATGAGTGAAAAGGTTCATTACGGTCTGGCAAATAAAATCACCTGACTCACTATGTTCTCAGCAGTACAGGCGTTCAGAAAGATCACATATTCTCCTGTGCTTTCCTGGGACCTTCTCGGTCACAAATGTATTCTGAACACACTGTTAAAACACTGTAACTATCATAAATGAATCCTATCAGTCAAGTGCAAAAACAGGAGCAAATAAACGCCACGACTGTTTCTCGATTCTAATTATTACTGTGGAATAACGGCAGTTTACGTCTATGAAAGCTATCTTCAGCCCACCCACAAACAGCACCTCGAACCCGGGCCCCCAGTGATTGTTTACCGGCACGTACCTGGGTATGTTTGTTTCCACAGTGGCCCAGCCATAAAAGAACACAATGATGCCCACCACAGACGCAGGGATCAGCAACTGAGTATAGAGACCAAGCCAGGCAAAGTAGAGACCTATCTTCTCCCCAAAGTACTTCCTGAGGTCAAAGGTTATAACATGTATGAGTGGCCAGTTCATCAAATATTCATATAATAGAACGTGTCTTGAGTGATTTGAGGGTCACCTGATCAGATCCACAGGCTGATACTTGTAAAAAGCACCATATCTTGCCCACTCATCATGTAGAAGCTGAAACGATGACAAACAGAGAATTTAAACAGAGAGGACCTGGTGATGCAATGTTACATTAACATGTGGGTCATGATACTTTGTTTATTGTATACTTATTAAAGCTGTAATATGCTGTGATCTTCTGCTCGTTTGTTTCTCGTCTGCATTGGACTTGAGCACAATTATAGAGTTGGAGTTTACAATTTGGTCATACAGAAATAAAGGAGCAGACGTAATATCACAGTACATTTCACCTTGCTTTTAAAAGACATGCTCTTAAAATATTTATATATATGGCAGCATAATATTAATAGTGTCATATTGTAAAATTTGAAATATTATTTTTCCCCCACCGCTACAAATGTTCTTCAACAAATGTTCACCAGCGGCACAACAGGAGCATACCTGTCTGTCATTCTTTCCTTCAGACTGACCGCTGGGTCGAAAGTCTCCCTGTGGTCGTACAAAAACATGTTTCACGTTTTGTCTTGACGGACATTTGGCTCAGATTTTACAAATGTACAAAACAACTTACATCATGCAGGGGGAACGCTGAATCGTAAACGCCATTAGCTATCAGCGTGGTGATACCTGCCAGGAAATAAAGAGAGCGTCTTAAAATACTCCACGTCGCCATGGGAACAGTGATAGACTGCTGTGACTTTAACGTGACCCAACTTCATTGCTTTCGAAAAGCCGGCAGCCCGAGTTCTTGAGGCAAAAGCGAGCTGACATGTAGAACACAGGCTTTAATCAAAGTAATTAATCAGTCCTCAAAGGAACGACACGTACACTCTGGTGATTAGCCCTCAATTAATAAAGCAGCTCCCTGGCAACAAGCTGGAAAGACCACTTGTACCCACAACCCCCCTCCTCCCACCTCAATGGACCCGACTTCAATTCGGATCCCAATCCCAGAACTTTATGACCCAATTTACTCAGTTTGTATTAAAACGAGTGAGAGAAAGTGTGAGACATGGAAAGAAAGAGAGGAGAGAGAGAAATAAAGAGAGCATGAATCCATCCCCTCCGCCCCTGGCAGGCCGTATGTGCGGTGACACGGTCCAAGGGAGCATATGGCTCGAGTCACACGCTGGCCCATCCAAAGCTCTCATTCTGGGCCTGACCAGCCCCTGGATTCCCTTTGTGCTTAGATTATGAATTAATGCATTACTAACCCATGGTTTGGCAAGTCCGTGTGCAGGCAGTACGTCTGAGGATTTCATACACCTGGGACAGACAGACAGAGAAAGAGAGAGAGTGAGAGAGAGAGACACTCAACAACAATAAACCTGTAAATTGCTCCTGGAGGCCTCTCTGTGGAATTAGTTTCCTAGGACAGAGTCTGGAGACCTCGATCTCCTGCTGCTAGCCAATAACTTGTGCTCCCTCTTGTATACCATGTGCTCTGCTCAAAGTACACACATCACATTGTACCATACCAGGAGAACAAAACCACTTCTATGACCAAAACGGACTTACTATTCGACTCCTTGTGGCATTGTCGAAGAAGGTGTCTTTTGACTTGATGTTGTACCTAAAACAGCCAAAGTAAAAATGAGCAGGTCAAATCTGAGAGGCTGTCACATGGAGTCAGACACTGGCACACACATTCAACCCCACATCATCAGAACCCAGTAAGATGAAGGTCTCACAGGTGGAGTTTGTCCCGGGAGAAACAGTGAGAGAGGAACTTGGTTCGACTGTGCTCTTGCTCCTGATGGGGAACTTTGGGCTGGAACGGTTGGTTTATCTTTCGCCACACTTCGTTCATGGTGGCGACCAGACCTTTATCCTCCCTCAACTCGTAACTCTGATAAAGAGATAACAGTAGATATTTACAGTCAAACGTGGCAACAAAGACTTCAGCACAACACAGAAAACAAAGTCATGAGTCTGTGATCTAGACAAACGCCCAAAGTTAAATCAAATCAGACCGACAGAGACATCGAACAACGCGTGCAGGGACGTCTGAGGTTCTGTGAAGAACACATGGATGTCGCAGGAGAGTCAAGTGCCTCCTGAGACTCCGATTGAGCTGTGTGGAGGGGTCTGTATCTCACCTTCTTCGTGGGAACCTTGATCTTGAGAAATTCTGCCTCTCTGCTCAGCACCTGCCAAGGTGCATGTAGTCGAATGAAGGCATGACCGTGGACCATGTTCTGTTGGAGGGAATTAAAAGGAAAAGCCTTTAAAAATTAAACTCCTGACAGTACACACACTCAAATTTGAGGCTTTAGTTACAATCAGAGAAGATAAAATAAAGCATTCCAGGACCCAGAAAATGACCGTAAGACATTACTGTTGTCAATCAGCTGTCATCAAGCCCATCACAGAGTCCCTGAAGAGGGGCTCTATATTACATAAACTTTGGGGGGGGGGGGGTAATGAAATGATCTCCGTTACAAGTTGTAGCCATGAAACTCAACCCTGAAGCTACGTTGTGTCTATAGAGAGATGCAGTAACAGGATCTGTCTGGCAGTGGTCAGCAGTGCCATCTAGAGAGGTATGTGTGAGAAAGGATGGAAGCTGAAACTGAGAGAGAGAGACAGAGATGAGAGTGATCAGACAGAAAGAGATGATGATGGAAACCTGAGGACATCCGCCTCCGTCCACCGCCGCACAACACCGCGGGTTCTGTTCTCTGCCCTCTCCACACACACACACACACACACACTCACACACACACACACACACAATGGAGAGATAAAAATAACGTGGATCTGAGAAGGTTAATTAGGATAAGATATTCCAATTAGTGCTTCATCTCAGCAGGGTAAGGCAATTAGGTCGATTTGAGCACAGTCTGAGCGGGAGTCATCGCTACAGAAACCGGCTGAGATTGACATTTGTAGGGCTTCCAAAGACCCGTTAGCGGAAGCGAACCTTCACGGCAGGTTGACATTTGACATAATTAAGAAAAGAGAAATAACAGCTGGTGATTCTAGGAAATCAGCGGCTCGCACCCGGAGCAGTGATAGATCAGAAACTACTAATGATAACTAAAGACAGGCATGCAAACTTCTCATGTTGTATCGATGGGGATTTGATCTTTGATGCAAGGAAATCTCTCTATACAAACATACTGACATTTTCCCACCAATGAAGGAGGGTTAAGCATCTAACAGGTTAGACAATATTTACCCTCACAAAAAAGCAGAAATTGGTGGTTATAAACAAATAATCAGCAGAACATGTTTTCTTCAGAGCATGTCTACTCTTTGGGTTTGTAGTTTATGGAGAGTTACTTCTGCTGTTCCTCTCTCTGTAGGACAGTAGTTTTATCCATCTGTTATCCAGTGTGATCGGACTTCAGCTATTACGGCAAACAAACATAGTTAATGCTGCCACTGATACAAGACACCAGGAACAGCTAGCATTCTCCCTAACATTGACGATATTAAAACAAAACCCTAGAATGTCAATACCACAGGAAGGTCTGGCATGACTCAAGCTTATTCCACAAAGACTGAACGTCAATTTGATTATTTGCTGTAGCTTAAACGCTCTGTTATCCTGAATTATCAGATTTGGGCTTTTATGATGAGCAAACACAGCTAGCGCCGCCACTGAAACAAGATACCAGGAACAGCTAGCATCCTCACGAATATTGAAGATACTCTAAACAAAAGTCCCTATAATGTCCAAACAAAAGAAAGGAGTGGAATGACTCAGGCCTATTTCATCGAGACTGAACGTCAATAAAATTATTTGCTGTAGCTAAAACCTTCTATTATCCGCTGCAATCAGACTGCAGCTGTTACGACAAACAAACATACTGTAGCTAGCATTGCCACTGAAACAAGACACCAGAAGCTGCTTACATTTCAAATGTTAAAATAAAAAAGACACGTCAGTCAAGCCTATATCACGAAGACTGACCGTCAATCAAATTATTCGTGATGGCTGACGGCAATAACGTGTTGAAATCAGAAATCAGAGCTTGCCAGGAGCGACGTGATTAAATAATGTGACTTGACCTCACGCTCCTGTCCAGACTGTCTGACAATCAAACTTCACTTGAGTTGAATAATTCACACTGGCTGATAACACGCAGGTAACAATCACACAGCTCACCTCAAAAGTACCACCTGATGATGTAATGACAGCATGAGCATACGGACATATGATTGCCATCATCATCAGTTCTGTGTTGATGATCAGATAAGGCAGAGGAGAATTGATGTATCGAATGCACTTTTTTATTATCTTATCATTAATTTTGTTATCTTAACACTTATGGTTTGTCATTTTACAGCAACAGCAAACAGATAAATAGCAACAGTTAAATTTAGAGCCGAAATGTGCTCCCTTCCAGACTAGGGTGCAGTTAACACAGTGCGCTGTCAACAGCCGATTTACCAGCCCGAGAGGAGACAATCACTGCTATTACCAGCCCGATAATCTTACTGGGCTTCACACCACGGAAAGAGACGCTCAGTAAAAAACAAAATGACAACAGAGAAAGATTCACGATGACAATGAATGTGTCGTCTGCTAAGATCTAATGAATAGACAGAAATTAAAGCGAATCGACGTGAAGGATTACGAGAGTTCGCCTGATTCCCCAGATGGAAAATAGAAACAAACTCATTAGCAACAAATAAAAAAGAGATCAGGTGGGACCATCAATAATACAATACAAATACTGTCCAATTACTTAATAATGCGCCATCTTGAAGAGAAATGGCTTACATAACAAAACAATGATACATGGATGATTCCCAGTTGTTGGTCTGATGCCGTGTGATATGGTAACTCTATCCAAGGCTGCTGGTGAAACTGGAAAGACAGCTGTATCACACAGAGAGGAGAAACCCGTCACACGCGAGCACTCACACACCGCTCACTTTAATACAGTGACACAAACATACTGAACAAAATACTACATAAGTGCACAAATACAACACTAAACTGCTTTACAGACTGAACTGCTGTTTTCTGCTTCTTATAACAAACCGTCATTGCTAATGACAGTGATGGTCACTCAGAAAGATCATTACTGTTATTTGTTCTCCAGTGAACTGATGTTAAGTAACAGCTGTGATATATTCTGTAAAATGTGGACCTTTACAAAAAATTGTAAAGGTCCACAAAACCAATCTGAACCAATCTGAAACCAAAGACATTTGCCAAAAGATGAATCAGTTCATTTTCAGCCGAAGGGATGCATATCATAAACAGATATAATAAACAAAAATACTCCACCAAAACATGAATATAAGCTGTTTAGATTCCGCTCACCTCTTTATCGCGCTCGATCTCCAGCCCAGCATCCTTTAAATTGCCCTCAAACTCCTCTCGGATCATGATTCTCTCCCCATCAGCCGGGTCTGGAGGTCCGATGTCCAGCACCACCTCTGCAGGTTCCTCCTTTCCTCCCTCTGGGTCTTTCTCCTCCACTCCCAAGGGATAGCTACCATTGGAAATGACGGACAGTCTGTGCTGACTAGGGGACCCCCTAACAGAGGAACGTTTTCGGTAGTGATAGACCAAGACATAGTCCACTTTCCTTCGCCCATCAGAGAAATACAGCCGCTTGCGTGGGTCCTCGTCCATATCCATGAGGTTATTGGCCACCTGAACAGGTGAGAGGAGAACACAATGTGTCCAGGCTCAATGATCAGAGAGTGTGTGTGTGCATATCAAATTCAGCTCAGATAAAAGGGGAGGGTGTATGGTGAGAATACATGTAGGTCAGACTATTGCTTCTTAATTTGGCTGCTCTCAGTGCAATACATTTAGATTTAAAGTGTGAAAGCAACAAACATTATTTCATTGATACCTGTTACTTTATCTTAGTTACTGGCTATACTACTAACTACAACTACAACTAATAAACTAGCTTTCTAATAGTAGTACTGTTAATAACACTCAAAAATCAAGCGCATACTTACGTGAACCTTGTTGTCGCATGTTTGCAACATGATGGTACCCTTAAGGAAAAACACACAATAGGAAAAAGACACAATAAAACACCAACAGATCTTCTGCGTTTCCAGCAAATTGTGCGTTCTGCTGGTGACATGTCCGTTCCCGTCAGGCTACGAAGACGCCGGCATCCATCTTTTCTGTTTATCCATCTATCTCATAGAGCATGAAATCCATCCGTCTGTCTGGTTTTGGCACCGTTGAATGGGAAGCGCAAAGCTTTGCTTCACGCACAACAGAACGCATCTCCACAGAAACTTCTAATTCGTCTCGGTCTGATTGTCTCTGGAGAGATACCTGCGCGTCTCCGAGCGCCTGAGCGCATCATTAACGCGCCAGAGGGGCGCGCGGGCGTGCGTAAAGATGGGCTAGCCAACAGGTTTAAGACGCAAAGAGAAAAAGGAATGCAAAAAAATTCCAATCACGTCCGTTCTAACAGTACTGCAACGTGAATCTTTGAATCAACGGGAATTAACTGTATAATTAAAAGTAACAATAGCAGTAATAATAATCACAGTTCAGTAATTGTAGTGTCGTGTTTCTACAGTGTCAAAAATATAAACACTACAGTAATTAGTGAACTGTGTAAGATATAATGAAAGTCTATTGCCTTTTGAGTTAAATAAACCGGTTTAGCCATAATTGACATGATAATAAATCCATATTGTGTTGTTTTATTTAAACCGCCACTCATAAAACAGTGTAAAGCAATTAAATGTTCAGTTGTTCTGTACACGGTCAAGATCAACAAACTACTCACGTTATCTGAAGAGTCTTCAATGAGCTCCAAAGCATCGTGAATGGCGCAGCTGCTGGAGTCAATGACTTCAGCTCCGGACGCATCCCACAGTAAATCACTGTAAACAGAGGAAGACTCGCTCAGCGCAGCGCTCACTCCACTCACAAAATAGTTTAGCGCATCTGGTGATAGAAACAGTTCACTTTTAACAGCGATTCACACACTGTCCATTCAATACTCGGAACAAACAATATTTAATATCAGAAACACTTTTTCATTCAATTAAAACCGTTGTGCTTAAAAACATGTATTTAAATAAATTAAAAATGTGTATAAATATAACAAATGAGTATGTACACACGTTGTTTATTCTCAGAATAATCATTTAATATTACTAAACATATTGTGATCTGTTGTCAGCAACATGTTGTTATGTGGCCAAAGAGTACGGGTTCTGGGAACACGCGGTGACACGGTGCACTTCGTAAATCATATTCGGAGTTTTTAACGCATTTTAAAACGGTATATAGGCAATTATAATTGAACCGGGTTGCCATGACTTACCGGCAATCGACGGGGCTCTATTCACGGCCATGTCGCTGCTAGCTGACGCGCGATCAGGTGCGCTAAGACTGCGGACTCTGAGGCGCAAAATCCTCTCCAGGCTTTGGCCATGCAGGCTTAATGTAATACCATGAGTACCTGAGAGAACGAGGCTTATGATTGTGCCAAACTTTAACTCTTTTCCAGGACCTTCTGTCACGGGTGAATAAAGCCAACTAACTACCCAGGTGCACCAGACAGAACACTTGCCCACAGTTCCATTTTACAGCCAACTCACTCACTGTGTGCAGTGACTATATTGAGTATCCAGTATCTTCAAACCTGGAATTTAGTACAACTGTAACTGTTAATACAGTAACTACAGATGACAGAATGTGGCAATTTACTGTGTGCGGTGGGAAAAAGCCACTAACTGACAAGATTAGGTTAAAATACGTTCTCAAAACAAATAGTCTTGTTGGCCTTTTCTATTATTTATTACTCTATTCTTTTTCTATTTTTTCAACCATCCACCCACCATGGTTAAAACCCCAAAGTTAAGCCGTGCGTAAAGTTTAGCATCAACAACTCATACACATACACACACAGCCCTGTGCATTCTGGAGAGCCACATGGAATTTCCTCCATTGAGAATGCGCACCTCTCCAGCTCAGCCACCCACACTGCTGCTCTAGATTCACTTGATTTAAGAAAGTATGTCACGTTTGACTTTTCACAAGCTTGTCCGTTAAATCGCTCTTGATGCGCGCATTCATTTCTCATCCTCTACTTATACCCCGTATGAATCACTCATGCAGCTCTGCAGGTTATAGCTGGGTTTGATTTAGCCCACTGGAAAGGGGAATAATTTACACTGTAAAGACGTGATTTTCTTATGTGTGTGTATCTTAATTCGTACTATATAAAACTGCGGTTTTATGCAAATAACACACACACACACATGGAATAAACATTTGTTGCTCTTTTATCATTCTGATGATTTTCTTTGGCATGCTGGGTGGTTAAGCATGTAGAGCGCTTGATTAAAAAGCAGCCCTGTTACAGGTCCATGCAACATGTACACATTGAATACATTTTGGAGCAGCTCCTATCTTGAGTTCCAACTGGTTTGTGGATGTTGGCATGACGCATCATTTGTGCCCTTGTGTGATTTAAAACGTAACATACGCTTACCAGAATTTAGCAGTGCGCGCCCCCGTGTGGCCAACCATCAACATTCCATCCAACATACAAAATATGTTTCTGACGACGTATTTTAGTTTCGGAAAGTATTTTCGTCTGACAACCACAAGAGGGCAGTAATGCAGCATATTGCCCCACCACCACTTGTTTGAGTTGTTTGAATAGAGATACATACAATCTTTTCACGTGACCTTTATTTTATCTGTCTTTATTTAAGAATAAATTTGCCAAAGTTTAAATTCATCTGGAACAATTGATAAGCAATGTCTAAACAAGTCTGAGTATATACTGTAGTGCACAAAGTTTTTAAACATTAATCAAATATAACAAAATGAGGAATAAAACACTTTTGTCTGACCACATATTTGCCCAATATAGGATTTAATTCGTGTCTTGTTCCACATGTATCAAACAGACCTTAAAACACAGACTGTGGTTTTAAATCACACACTGTTTACTCAGTGGCCTCTCTTTCAAAATAATAAAATAATAATTCGTGTGGAATTGCATACTTAAATAATTTGGCTGTATGTGTGTGTGTGTGTGTGTGTGGAGGCCATTGAATTTAATGAGCATGTGGGATGCTGAGGTGAGAAACATGCAGTGTAAAATCACTCCCGAACTGTGACTCAGTCTGAAGCCATCTGCCTGCTTGACAACAACTTCATACAGTATACAGACATCCTGTAACTCAGATTTTCCCATTTGTCCCTGGAAGTCTGATTTCACTGTGTTTTGGTTGCTAAGGGTGACGTGCATCACAGACATGGCTGGATGTCACAACACTGGGCGCTGAAGGCATGTGTTGCTCTGATCGTGACAATGGGCTGTATTCTTCCACACAGAACAGCGCTGCTCTCAACACTGTCACACTCATATTAACGCCACCACCAGCTTTAGGAAAAACAATCAAAGGCAAGAACTTCTATAATTAGATGGAGCGCAGCTTTCTGGAGACTTTGTAAACATCCATGAGTAAGCATTGCATAAGGCAGCAGTCCATACTAATTATCTGCTTGATCTGTTTTCCACAAATGCCGCACGTGGCATGTGATGTTTTAAAACAAATATGATTTAAACCCGACGCAACTGTTGAGGTTTCAGTACCTACACATTATAACCTGTTTTTGAGGGGGTAAGGGTGTTTACCAGCCGAATTTTTAACTGTTTGGGCCTGAACGCTGATGTGTCACTGTGGGATGTGACACCCTGTTATTATCAGCTCATTTCTGATAATGTTGAGACGCATGTTCATTTCAGTTCCCCTCAGGAAATGTCTTGCTTTATTTCTCTACAAAAGTGGATCAGAGAACGTTTGGTCAACTACATTTGCCTCATGAAGAAAACATGTTCTTAATGCTGTCCTCACATTTTCACAGCTTCATGACACATATTCCACACAGCAACTAAAGCGACTGTTATCTGATGTTCTGTCTAGCAGCTCGTAGCATGACAGCTAGAATCAGTAAACCGCTTTTATTTCTGCTTGCACATTATTGTCAGTAATTCATTAGTTGCCGTGCAGCTTTGTGTTGAGCTAAAGGTAATTATGACTGATTACCAGTTTAAAATTAAAAATACGTCCAGACATGTCATGGAAAGGTGGCGTGTTCGTACTGGTACCGACATGTTCTGTGGTGTGTCCACATCCTCTCAAAACCCACAGTAACCAGCACTGAAAATGTGACGGAAATCTCAAGACAATATAAAACTACAAACACATACCGTGTTCAAACATTTATTAATCATTATTTATTCATCATTTCAGTGTCGTAAGACAGCACCCAGCTAACAATTTTACCTTGTAAGAACATTTCTTTAACATTTCCAACATTTTGGAGTTTTCGTATAATGTTAAAATGTTTTTCAAATGTCCTAAATGTAACTACCTCAGAATAACCTTTTTGATATATGATGTATTACGTTAAAGAAATGTACTAACATTAGAGCAAGAATGTTTTTGATAACGTTGAGAGAACGTTTACAGACTGTGAGCCAATGTTCTGAAAATGTTCTGAGTAGTTGTGTATCCTGGTCCTGGGAGCGCACAGCACTGGACTTATTCTGTGTGTCTCTGATCTACAGTCGGTTCGGTTCAGGGAGTGTTCTCTGCTAACTGATGATTTAAATCAGATGTGTTTAAAGAAAGACGTGCATGTGTGGCTGTCCACGACCAGAAATAAGCAGCACTGCACTAAATCATGCTAACATAATATGACCATCAACCAGACAGACAGACGGACAGACAGGGGTGAATGCAACAGGCTGGAGAGTGGCTCTATTGTTTACAGAAGATGTGGGAGTTTTCTGTCATAAACAGTCACAGCCCCTCAGGGCAGCTGCAGAGAGCCACAGGCAGCAACACGAGGGCAAACCGAGATCTCTGGATTGTCAGCATTACATAAATTGACAGAAAGATTTCTGTTGCTGCGTATTGGATTTATTGATTGGATTTACAGGATGGCAGCTTTGTCCGGTGGAGAAGAGTGCATCAAATATCTCATAATTATTTTTAATTTTATTTTCTGGGTGAGTTCGATACACGTCACCTAAAGATGCTTTTTGTGCTTATGTATTCATGTGTATTTATTGCACTTGCGCTGTGTATGATCGGTCATTTCTACGCATTTATGTGATTAGTTCTTTCGGACAGTAACTCTTATCATTACCCATTATTGATCTTAAACGTAAAATATACACGACAAATAAGTGTTGAAACCATTGTAGTTGTATATTTGTGTCTTATATTTGTGTCTACTATGAGTGAAGGCTTGACTCATTAATATGAATTACGTCAGGCGACTCTCGGCGAGCAAGCGCACTTCATTGGTCAGATTTGGCGGGTTTAGCTCATGACTATTAATTATCTTGAGCGGTTGTACCAAGGACGTCAATGTGAATGATGAATATTCATGAACCAAGCCTTCGCTATAGTGTAATGATGTGTGTAATTTGTGAGTCAAACGGTTTAAGTATCCAGCAAATTGAGTTCGCCATATTCTACAAGCTGCACTGAGGTTGTTTAGCCTTGGCCCTCATGTACAAGCTACATTTAGATGAAAACAACAATTGAATATACATATGAGTCTGGCTGAGTGGTTTATGAAATGATATTTTATTTTAAAAATATTATTTCATCCATCACATATGGGTCCGAGCAGAATTTGTTTTATAGAAAGAGGAACAAGTATGTGCCTGTTGCTTTCCATAATTGAGATTTTAATAATTTTACTGTGAAATTGTAATAACATCATATATAAAAAATATACATGTCTATGCATATATGTATACATAAATAAAAAAGGAAACAATACATGTAAATTTGCAATTTGCACACAAATGTTGCGTTGGGTTGAGCCGATGTCTGTTTTTTGAGGTGGAAGCGAATGTGACCTCACCTTTACCTCAGGATCAAGTGTGTTTCCTGTTGGATCTTTTGGACTGGCTGAGATACAATAAATCCGTTCTCAGTGTGCTGCTGTCTTTGTGATATCTGTGTCTAAAACTCTTCACATCTCGAGAGAGAGAAAAGATGTCAAGAAAAGGGACAGAGGCTGTCTGGACCTGAGGGACAGCTTGAGTTACATTCAAAACAAACCAAAGCTGAGATCTTTGACTTCAGATCAACACTTTACATAACTTTGATGTGTGTGGATCATTTACACGTCATTATTCCATAAATGCACTTTTTTCGGTGCTTTGCACTTGACCAGCCCTTTTGGGAAGCTCTCATCACGCTTAAACCCTAAATCCACCCCTCTAACCTATTGCCCCACCTTCTCGCTGCCCCTCCCTCCGCACGGGCAGGTAAGGGATTCGAGGGAGGGACT
>JAZGTI010010658.1:0-17447 GCA_036877585.1 Botia kubotai | reverse complement strand
TTCACAACTGTTACTGTACAGGCACATAAACAGTGCTGTTGATAATTCACAACTGTTACTGTACAGGCACATAAACAGTGCAGTTGATAATTCACAACTGTTACTGTACAGGCACATAAACAGTGCAGTTGATAATTCACAACTGTTACTGTACAGGCACATAAACAGTGCAGTTTATTGAATGAATGAAATCTCTCTGTGAGGTGTGATTGCAGCACCCGTTGCTCCTGGGCTAGATGCTTGTTGAATTTTATTAAGCATTAATGTCAGATTTACTGGGTCTTGAAGTGGGTGTTTTGCACCCGTTTAAACCTTGCACACAGTGGACCTGTGACAGGATTTGATATAATGACAGTAAACAGTGAAACATTACAAAACACTGTGGTGTGAATTTCAGCATATAACCGCCTGCTCTTCTTCTGTGGGATCTGCTGGGCAGTGGACAGAGAAGATGGAGAGACTCTGGCTAAAGATTGGTCCCCTTTATGTGAGTATGATGCAGCAGAAGCATGAAGGAAGTTCTGAGTGTTGGGTCATGTGGAGACAGGAAGGGAGTTTATGATAAGCTTTATGGTCATTGCTAGAAACTTCTTTGCTCCACTAAAGCTAAAGATCATGTTTGTTGAAGATGTTCTTGTATTTTAAGCCTTTTGGCACCGTATATATGTGACATAATATGATGACGGCGGTAATGATGTGGGGACTGTTGAGTAGGAAATGTTGCAAGCCAGGTTCGACCTACAGTCAGGCTTAGACATGGTGCATGTGTTTTTAAGAAGCATTATATATGATTTATGCTGTCAGTAGCCTGCAGAGGTCTGTGTTTGTCTGTGTCAGGTAAGTACAGTAATGTCCTGCAGTTTACTTGAGCAGTTTCAGGCAAACACACACACACACAAACTACTTATCCTGCCTTTTCCAGGAATATAAAATGAGCTCTTTCAGAAGAGTATGAGACTGTGTTGCTGAGATATTCAGATTAATCTCAAATACAGCTGAATTTGAGGCATGTCAAAGTAAATGTGAACGCTTGATGGATTTTTGATCTGAGGAGGATTCTGGCTGTCTGATCCTCACAGGAGGGACAGATGGATGTCTTCTGTCACACATATTACATCAAATGTTTTTGTCTTAAACACACGTGTGTGTTAGAGCTTAATGTCAGACTCTGAGGGGATGGAGGGGGGTGATGCTCATGCAGTTTCGTTGATGGCACACATACGGTAAGCAGAGAGTGACTTACTGATGCTCTCTGACATGTTGCTGCAGGATGAGAACCTCAGTGTAAATGTAACGCGTGACTCGGCTGTTCTCTGACTGCAGAAAGGGACGTGTGAAGATTGGGTTCTAGTACTAGTTAGTCATTAGCGTGACTACACACAGAGAGAGAAAGTTTCTCTTCAGCTCCTCGGGTGAAGCTGAAGAGAATGAAGCTATTATTGAGGCTGAGAGGAAAAGCTTGCGCATGCCAAGAAGAGGGATTATCCCCACAGACAAATATAGAGATGTATCAGCCGCATTAACTGCAGCGATTATGCTGAAAATCTTCCGCCAAGCACGCTGGAGCATTTCAGCTCCTCATTTTGTTTTCTTCCTGACGGGAAACTGTCTTGTAGTCGTTTGCTCTGGTTCCGAATGTTCTGTGTCTGAGTGTTTGTTTAGATGAAGTACTTGTTGATGTTTTGTTGTTTAGGTCAGACATAAGAATGACAGTATTCTCTTAGAGCTCCAGGAGTGACTTCTCAATGAATCGTCTGTGGAAGGACCAGTAGAGCGTTTGTCATGAAGATTCTCATGGTGAAGCTCCTAATGAACTGAGAGAACAGCCACAGTCCAGCAGTTCAGCTCAATTCAGGAGAGTCTCTGTGGATGCTGCAGTCTGCTCTCCTGTGGGACAGCTGTTCAGACTCCCTCATCCCTCCCTTTTTAATTGGCCCTCTGATCTCCTGTGCATGCTCATCTAGAGCACACGAGGTACTCGCTTCAAAACAGAAAGCATTGGGTGTTTTCACAATGGTGCCCTTTAACAGAAGCACCCGACGGGTTCAAATGCTTGACCCGGACACTGTTTTCATACAGTACAGAAGAGGTCTGCAGTCTGACTGCATGCTTTACTTGTGTCATGTTTTCTGCCACAGGTCTGATGATGAATGATGAGTTCCTGCCCTTATTTAATCCCCAAGTACACTGATGTTTAGAGGCACCAGAGAGAGCAGCCTCAGTTTGACTAAACAAAATCTGCTTCAGTCAAATGAAAAAACACTGTATTCTGAGTCTGGAGGTACAGTATGATAACTTTATAGATTTTTATTCATGTAGATCTTATCGAGTTTGTACTGCAGATGCTTTTCGCACAGTGCACACAGTGTAAAGATGAAGTGAGTGTATTTTTTTCAATATTGAAACAGATTTAAAGGGATAGTACAGATCTAAAAACGAAGCATTTGTCAGACGGTTCTATTGTCAGTTTATTAGTATGGAGATTACTGTCTGATTATGAAGGGTGTTGCAGATCGGATTCTGTTCATTCGTCACTGTGGGTGTAATCACCTCCTGCAGGGTTAGGATAGTTTTCCTTCCATCCACTGCTGCTTGAACATTCACCTAGTAATCACTCTGTGAGAGTCTGACAGATTACAGCCCTGCTGGACACACGGGCAAACCGAACGGGACTCCAGCTAATCTGAAGTGCCCCACAAGCATATGAAGTGTGAAGTCCGTCGGTCTGTAGCTACTAGTGCTGCAGTGCTGTTGTGTTTTCATGTTGTTCATCTGAAGTGTGCTGATTGTATTTCTCATCGGTTATTGACAGATAAGTGGGTGTCGGTTCTGTCGGTGGCTGTGGATGTCAGTGGAGGATGTGATGCGTGCGGGTGCATCACTGAGACTTAAAATGATGCAGTTGCCAAACTAGCAGGACAGAGAACTCTGGTAATTCATATGAAAGGGATTAGCACACACACACACACACACACACACTCTACACGAGCAGAGGTCTGGATTTCTCTGCTGACTGATTGTGAACTTTAACACATTTGTCTTGCTAGTGATAAAATAAACACGTTGGTTATTTTGTCTTATACTCAGCTGCTGAAAAGGTCAACAACTTGTTTTTGTGTCTGCAGACGAGGTTATCTGGTACAGAAAAGATGATTTGAATGGAATAACATGAATATTACACAGCAGGATGTTTGGTGCCGGATAATACTGAATGTATTTACCACTGTATCATGTTGTGTTTTCAACAGCATACTGAACATAAAGATAGTTATAAAATCAAGCCTCACGTTCCCACCTGCTGTGTACTGTAATGGTTTCTGTGTTGATGTCAGACCAATCAGATGCTGTTCATGGCGAGACCGTTTCAATATTTTACTGTCTAGACATGTGGAAATGTCTTTTCTACGAGAGATGGAATCAACACAAAGTGTTGGTGTGTGGCCATACTTGAGGTGTACATTTAAACAATAAAATAAGTCTGAATCTTGACATTCTGTCTGTTAAAGCACAGACAGTGTACATGTCAGTACAGTAAAGATACAGATCTGTCCCACCGTAACATTCAGGGACCGATCTGATTCCAGCAGTGGCAGTTAATCACTCTTAACAGTTCATCTCCTCTGAGCTAAAGACTAAATTACAGCTTTAGGCTAGTGTGTCATTACACATGCTGTTTTTAGTCCCAAGACCACCATAACAATCAAGCAATCAGACCCAGTTAAGTGTAAAGAGCAGCTTCAGTTAAAGATGAGCCTTCAAAAGTGTAACAGTATATGGCGATAAACCGGCTTTATAAACGAGCTGATTATTTTCTGTCATGTTCACTGATGTTTCCCCATGCTGCTGGTTTTGGTGCTTCTTTTGATGATTTAAGCTGCTGAAGTTACTGAACTGCACCTTCACTTGAGATTGAAGCGCCCGGGGACATCCTCCGTGTTGAGCAGAATGAACTTCCTGGAGCTTCTGTGGAGTCTCATCTTTGGCTTTGATAATCAGCATAAGAGACGTCTTGATTTTTCTGCTGGTGTACTCACTCTTCATGCTGTTTGACTGTTGTGTGTATGCCACAGGGTCTGTGAAGTTTGGCTGATGTCACTCGTGAGCAGGTCAGTGTTATGAGAGTGTGGGGAACGTTCAGACCTGCCTTTGGTTCATTTCAAACGTCAGGTCTGGTGTCTCAGCCGGGTGCAGCATGAGCAGTAAGAACGAGGGTCAGCGCAACACTCGTATGATACCTGCTGAAGACCACTCCAACCTCCAGTGTCATTGTTAATCAATGAAGTCAAGCTGCAAGAGTCATGATGTTTCTGTGTCTTTTTGAATGTTTATTTGATGTCACAGCAGGATAAGATTCAGCCATCATGATTGATTGATTTGTTTGAGAAACAGCTGTGCAGGCAGTTAGAAGGAGATTTCAGCGTGACATTGAGACCGTGACCTCACAATCTGGACATAATGTAATCTTTCCCTGCTGTATAGAACAGAGCACTTAGATCAGATAGTCAACCTGTTGATCCCTCACTGAGAGATTCTCACAAACTTCAAGAACCATGTGAACGAAACAGACAATCAATCTGAGGGTGTGTCGTTTCTGTGCCACTAGCGGGACCAAACGAAATTGGAAAAACTGGAACAGTTGTTCAGCAGCATTTCTCCCTAATAAACGCCTTCATCATTTCATCTTCTCTGCTGGAGGAGGAGACCAGGCGAAACTGGGTCAACAGGCATCTCTGACTTACGTGGCCTCCTTCAGCTCTTTACAGAATAATGACAAATCACCTCCTCTTTATCTGAAGCTCTCCCGAGAGCTGCACAAGCAAAATATATATGAATACAAATAGTGTTCTGCGGTGTCCCATATCTGACATGAGCTCAGCTGAGCTAGTGAGATGATTGGAGCAGAGATGAATTCTGTTTCTACTGTATGAAGATTACTGTACTTAAAACCAGTGCAGAGAAAACACAGATTTCTACCATGACTGTAACTTAGGTGTGAAGGTGAAATGGCAGTTTAACCAGAGTGATGTGAATTCTTTATCCTGTCTTCCTGTCGCTCGGGTAGAGAATGCTGCTTGCAACGGCAGGGTCATGGGTTCGAGTCGTGGGTTACTCACGTAAGGCGTGCCACTCATCCTGGCGAATGGTCTTGGTGATGTTGTAGGAGAGGTTCTTGGGAATTGTGGCTGAGGAATAGTGATACTTGATATAAGAGCATCTGGCAACAGAACCTGCAGGAGAAGAGCAAACAGAAGAGTTTGTAATGATTCTCTAAGAGGAACCAGGAACCACTAGAGCAGCTAAACTCTGTTTGGCAGCAATTAACAAAGTTAACATTTGCTTACATTTCATTAACACTAGAATTTCTTATAAATGTCTTTGTTATAGGAATATAAGTTCCTTTTAACTTTGTTATTTGTTATTTAACTTTTGTTATAATGTTAATTGCGAAGGCATTGAATCATGTTTTTGAAAGACATGTTTCATATGACATTTAGCAAACAGTGTCTGTATGTACACACTGTTGTTTTGTCTTTAAACAGCAGATCAGGTCTGATGACACACTCATGTAGAACAGATTGTTCTGTTGCCTGTGCGTCCCAGCGGAGTTAAAGCTGATCGAGGTGTGTAAACCGAAAGCATCTTCTTCCAGACTGACCTGACAGCAGAGTTTCTGGGTAGAGATTTGATCTGATGACTGGCAGAGCTGAGTGCATTCTAAACACGTCCAGCAGGGCCGAAGGCATCACAAGTTGAAAGAACCTTGTAAAGTGTCACTTAGACCTTTCAGATGTGTGACTCGAATAGCAAACTGCTGCGTTCAGCTACAGCCATTCATTTTGATGAATCTGTGTCGTTTTACAGCTACGGGCCAAGCTGGTCAATGAGAGGTCATTCGACTCCGCTGGGAATTTATTTGATCATTTGTATTCTCTTGTATTTCTTGAGATTCTGCCCCTGATGCTATGCTGTTTTTTCTCCTCAGTAGCCAACGAGTTCACAATGTCCTCCTAACGTACAGTATTTTTGTATTCTAGTATATGTACATTCAGTAACAGGAGTTAGTGGTTTCTGTGCTGAGATCATATTGTGACAGACTCTCATTGTAATGTAATATCTGCAGAGAGGGATTTGGCAGACTGCTGGAGTCTCTTACTTATTTATGAGATTCTGGCCTCTCTCGCTTTGCTTTCACTATCACACGGAGAGAAAAGACACAGTTTGACAGTTTCCTCTGAAGGGTACGTTTGATGATATTTATTTATCACATTTTAGCTGTTCACTTCTGGATTAATCACTACCATTATCCACCACTAACGTAACCACTCAACCCAACTGAATAACAGATCAATAAAAAAACAAAACAAATCAACGGCTTTTAAACAATCCATTCGTAACGCAACAAACGACTGAAGCACAAAAGGACGTCCTGCAGATAAATCACCCTGTCGTGCTCAGCTGTGAGTCTGCTGGAACATCAGTTTGTGAAGTTTTTCAGTTGTCATTGTGTCGAGCTCTTGAGTGTTTCTCGTCCTCTGATCAGTGCAGGTCTCTTAATGACACAGTCAGTCTAGCAAAAGCGCCAATACACAAAGTTGAGAACCGTGTAAGACAGAACATGCCAACAGCGTAACAGATTACAAACACAGTTGACTGCTTGCTGACATGAAGCATTCGTGTCCAGTGTTCTCGCTGTGTACGATCGTTTCTGTTGTAGCTGCATGTTTTGTCTTTATTGATATTGCAGTATTTGTCTAAATGTAGCTGATACTTTAGTTACTACATTTCCATTGGTCAGATAAACATATAGCCCCGCCCCAGACTCGCAATTATTTAGTGTTAAACAAACAGACATGTGTTTTGGTTGTGTCTTCTAATGTTTCATTTAATATAAATCAGTATTTTATTAATCCATTAGCCTATTGCTTGTATAGCCCTTGTAAAGATATATTTAGCAAGAGGTTGTGTCAATGTTGTGTTGTGCAAAGCAAGAAAAATATCACGTCAGAATACAGAGCTGGATTAATCCTGAGCAGTCTGTCAGGAGATGTGTGTCTGTATATTCACAGCTGAGCTGATCTGAGACCTGTATCTGTTCTCGTGATGTAGAGGTGTGTTAAACAGTGTCACAGTGGTGGAGGTGAGAGTGATCAGCTGGTGAAACTGATGTAAGGCATGTTTTCATATTTATTTACATGAATTATAAACTCCTCCCTCCTCTCTGAGCCTCTGTGTGCTGCAGTTCTCTTGTTTAAGTGACATGCATTACTCATCATTACGTTGTTCTTGATTCTCTATCGTTTAGCTTTCATGAAGGAATGATAGACCGATTCGATTTGCTTCTCTGTGCTCGTCCAATTATATCAGAGGACCGGAACTTAGTGTTGTATAATTACAAGTATAACATTTTTATTGGTTTCTCTTTCCTGATTATACAGTGTGCTACAGATTGACTGGAGTCGCCTGTGAGGGGTGTTGATAATTCACAGTGTGCACATGAGACGTTCAGCAATCCTAACATCTCCTAACAGTCCCACAGCGATGTTCCCATCCAGCTGACTCATCCCGTCTGACCCAGCACTCCACAATCCAATTATAACAGTGCCTCATGCTGATCTGTGCCATTATGATGTGATGGAGACAGAGGGAGGCTTGTGGCTTCACTCTGTGAGTCAGTGTTCAGCTGAACTCCACCGCGTGTTCTCACCTGTGTTAATACAGGCATCAGACATCACTGTAATTTTGTGGTGTGGGGTACAGTCTGTTTTTTCCGTACCCCTGGGGTTCAGTGGCATAAATTAATGTGTGACTTTATTGTCTGTTGTGTGCAGTGCTGGAACAACAGTTGGCTAATGTACAGTCGAGCTGCTTCTGTTGTCACTGTATTTCTCTCTGAGGGGTTCTGTGTGAGGCAGCCTGTACATAGGTTCTCACATGCTTTGGTATAAAATCAGGTTCAAATATGTTTTTGTGTTTAGTCCAGCAGCTATATGACTGGTACAGACAGGCATGTGTAGCAGCCAGATGGACCGTACTGTACGTCCCCGTACACACTCTGGCCTCATTATTTGGTGACTCACATTGGCGCTTATCCCTCTCGAACCCAAGACATGCTGGATTCGCGGGTGAGATCTGTCAGTTAAGTGTGTGGGCTGGGGTGAGAATGGCATGAGGATACATGTAATCCAGAGTTCATTCTGCCAGTGTTTAAACTCTTTGTGTCTGTACATTAGGACAGCGTTGTTTACAAGCCAACCTGTCTGTGTGTGTGTGTGTGTCTGTGTGTCTGAATGTCTGTGTGTCTGTCTGTCTGTCTGTCTGTCTCAAACTGTCTTGAGATATTAGTTTGTTTGGTTAAGGGTAGACACAGATTCGCCCGCGTGAAGCACTTGTGGATGTCTGGCAGAGACAGTTGTTTGTTTTTAAAAGCATATGTTTGTCTGTTATGTAATAAAAGAGCAAATAAGAAGTGTCTCTTCTGCTAGAGCTCATTCGTAAAGTTCACTGCGGCTCTTTTCATCAGATATTTGATTTGGTTTGTGTGTCACTATGTATCAAAAACAGAGGAATGGATCCAGTTTAATGCATGTTTATCTGCTCATACATCTCTGTACTGTTCATCTTTTGCAGTAGGAGAATTCTTCAGAAAACACAGTCAGTTTGCTCTTTATTAACGTGCAGTGAGGGAACACTGACTTTGTTTTGCTGTGACTCTGAATGTGTGTGGATCATGTGGAGAGATTTACACTCACCACAGACGTTTGTCTCTGGAGTAGCTTGTCTCAAGAATCAGTCTGTACATGATAGACGTTCTGCAGCCACAGTGACTGTTGTGTGGTCTGCAGCATCCTGCTGTCCAGACTCACTCAGAGTCAGTGGAAAATAAACAAACAGCCGTTCTAATGGCTCTTCAAACTCTGGGGTGTCTCATCTTTATGTTGAAGCTGCTTTCCTCTTGATAATTTGATTCTGAGATATTAATTTTAGAGCGAGGCCTTTAGAGGCCCTGTTTACCCAGTTAATCATCTCTTATTCAAGTTAATTCTCAGGCTTTTGACAGCATGTCAGCCAGGCCTGATGTGTTTGCCTCGGCCGGTCTGCGTGTTTGGAAGGATGAGATGATTAAACAGCGATGTCATTATCTGTTGTGTGGAGCAGATGGAAGTGTGGACAGACATTACTGACTGACACTATCTTGATACAGAGAGACGCTTCATTACAGGCTGGGAAATGGCTGTCAACACTCTGTCCTTCATTTCACCAGCAGAAAAACTCACATTGCCTTTAAATATTTTGCTGACATTCGTGGGGAATGGATAACAGCAGTCACAACAGCAGCTGGAGGATCCCGTACGATGCGTTTCGTTTGAGGGGCCTTTTCCAGAAGGTTACTAATAGTTACAGTGCCTAATAGTCATTTTACGGTGAGATTTAAATTCTGTCATATTAAGATGTATTTTGTAGTAGTTCCATAACGTTTTCAGCAAAGGTGTAGTTGTGGCCCTGCTCATGCATATTAATTAGGTGATGTCACAGGCACACGGTAGTCCTAACAAGTTTGCTGGTAAGTGGGTGCTTGCTTGGAAATTTCTAAATGTGGATTCTGCACCATCCAGCTGGCCAACAACTTTTTTTTTTGTTTTAATTACTCGTCAAAGGCAATTTTAACTCTCGCCAAGCGTGTAATGAGTGTTAATTTTGGATCCTGTTTACGTGTTATGAAAAGATAAAGCTGTGGAACGTTTAAGTTTCGGAGGAAATCAAAGCAAAGATGTAAAATAAAGCTACTTAGCCAGGCGTATGCAGGAAACTACCGTTTGTTCATGCTGTTGGAGGATCATTCATGGAATGTTTGGACAGAGTGTTGATTCTTCTCACTGAAACGTAAATGAAAATCCAGCACGGCTTCATATTGCCTGTAAATAATAAATGACACTGCGGTTTAAGATCAGCCTGAATGAACGGAATGAGACAGCTGTCTGTCTGACTGTCTGTCTGACAGGAAATCCAGAGAATCTGTATGTCATATGAGAATCTATGTCTGAACAGATTATGTCATTTGCAGTATTGTTGAGCTTACTGTCCTATAGCCATTGACAGCACCCTCAAATTTTGTCTTTGAAATCCCTGCCAAGAGTGCTAGTGATTGTTCATGAATCGCTTGACCAGGAGTTTATTTCCCATATCTGCAGATAAAACAGGATCACGAGAAGTCACATCTAATTCTGGGCAAGAACTTTCATCTTAGCAGGTTAAAATACATACAGCAGGACTAGCCACCAATCAAATCTATCGAGATATAGCGCTTTTCTTTCTGTTTGGGAAGGAAATGCCAAACGTGGCCCTCAGGTAGAAGCAACCTTTCCTGTCTCTAACCTCAGCTCTGGAAACACCTGGGTTTTGTCTCAATGGAGGTTACTGAAATAGTCAGGGGACTGCAGTTGTGACCTTTAGTATGGTGTGGATCAAGAGAAATCAACCGGAGGCACTTCACCGCCCGTAACTTCCCTTCCTCCCATTCAAAACACCCACACTTCCTGTTTGCATTTGTAAATATGTAGAATTCACTTAGAGAGCAGCAGGCGTTTGCACAGTCCTCAGGGACTTTACTGTGGGCTCTGATCCAAGAGGGTGATGAAGCTACAGCGCAGATAAACAATTCAATTCCATTCTTCAGCGCACACACAGATGAAATGGAGGAGATGGAAAGTGAGCAGGCAGGGATGAATGTTAAAGACAAAATTCTGCTATCATTTACTCACTCGAATGTCCTTCCAAACCTGTATGACTTTTTTGCCTCGGAGGAACACAAAAGATGATATTTTTAAAGTAGGTTTGTAACCAAACAACAGTGGAACCCAACTGACTTTAATTGTACGGACACAAAACCACTGATACATTTCTCCAGATATCTTCTGTTGTGTTCCACATCATTTTCATGATAAACTGATGTGGAATCAATTTCATGATCATTTCTGATTTCAGTAAACATACTGACTGCACAGATCAGCATGTTTACTGATTCCGTTTGTGTCATGCCAACTGAAGACTGTTTCAGAGCTCATATGTATGCATGGACCATCCCTGGACCTCACTTCCTGCAGCTGCCATTGAAGGGTTGTGTTTGTTCTCTTTGGTGCCCCTCCTTCCCAGTGTGTGACTGTCTCAGTAAAGCTGGGTCAGCCGGGCGTTTAATTAATGTGAACGGTGTGTGTGTTGATCTCACTATCTGTCTCTCTCTCTCTCTCTCTCTCTCTTTGAGCGGTCTGTTATCTTCAGCTTTCCAGCGCATAACTCTCTGTTCATTAAAAACTGTGAAGTCTCTCTTTTGGTTAAGACGTCTAAAATGAAGGGACTACACTGTGTACTTTCCCCTGAAGAGGGCAGAGATCCCCTCACCCGTCTCTATCATTGTGTGTGTGTGTGTGTGTGTGTGTTAGCTGCTGATGTAAATGATCAGCTTTAAAATGGCGTCAGGCCAGAGCTCGCCCACAGATTATCTTTCAAATCACAACAAGTGTACGAGGGGGCAATTAAAGCTTGAATCCCTCATAACACAGCACTGATATCCATTTAATATCTGAGCTCATTTGTGCATATAATGAGCTAAGCTGAACATGAGCATGAAACCACTCAATAAAAGGAGAAATCATCTATGAGTGTGTGTGCAAATGAGATGAGTGACAGCCAATGGCAGCCTGGCTTCACAGAGCCACGTCTCACAGGCTAGAGGAGGAAGCTGAAAGCAGTGCTGTTTGTTTTGAACTTTTCATAGCCGAGAGCTTTGGAAAACAGCGGTGTCGTACATTAATCAAGTTATTTCAGTCTCGGGCATCCCTGCTGACTGCCTGACAGAAATCGCCTCACACTGGTCTCTGAACAGGTACAGCAGATGCTGCTGGGGCATCTAACTGCCCATCTCTCATTAGACATGCAGTGCTAACTTACTGTGAGCTATAAACAGCTCTACACATGATGAAATGAAAGAAGCTTTGCTGAGGAAAACTAAACTGGTCTCACAGGTTAATAATCAAACGGAGGATTCTTGTTAGGTAGTTACCAAACTTTTATTCGTTTATTTTTTCAGCCTTTCAGTTTGATTGTTTTTTTTAACTTGGTTTAGGTTTGGGATTTCAGTAGAAAACCTTCTGTTGTTAAATGCAGGTGAATTAAACTGGGAACAGTTGGATCTGATGACATTTAACTGCATATTTGTTTTCTGAAAATAATGATAATAATTAATTCTCCTCCGTGACATTTTCCCATTTCAGGGAATTAAATAATTGTTATTATTTTCCCTCCAAATCTCTTATTTTGTACCTCATTATGAACAGTTGATCACAGCTTCTTTCTCAACCAAAGCACTGAGTGCAGATTAAAATCCTCCACCCGCAGGTGTCATGTGATGAGATTGTGATGAGATGATGAGTATTGTAACAGTGTTGATGGGACACATCAGCACATTCAGAACTGCTTCTAATCTGTTGACATGTGTAGCTGTTATTACACATGCACGAGTGTGCTGATGTTCCTCATCTGTTCTGGACTGTGCGGAGAGCAGCGTGTGTTCCACGTGTACAGTCACTTTTGTAGGTTGGCACCATGATGTGTGTGTCATCTTTATCCACAATCTGCTGTGACTGTTTCTTTCCTGTTGTGTATGTCACCTGACAGAAGGGCCGTTACTACGACTGTCACTTATTTGTACACATGTAATGTCTTTAGTTAACATCTCTTTGAATAGGAGCAACATGCTCTCTGAATGGTGTAGCTATGGCATCTATTCAACCAGTACGGGCCGACTTGGTCATGCTAACTAGCCAAATGTTAACTCCTTGTTTTTAAAACATGTAAGTAGGAAAGCATGCATGTTTTCTTGATGAGTGAAGAGGCACTTAATCTAAAGTACATACTAAGGTTTATAGCACAATGCTGATGAGTCTTGGACAGACAGTCCATTATAAATGGACAGAAAGACAGATGAGCGAGTTTCACTATTCAGATTTTTGCCTCATCAAAACGTGTAAAAACAAGCCATTCTTCTGTTAATTATTCACACTCATTTTGTACCAGATATCTATCAGTTTGTATTGTGTGGAAAACAGGAGCATACTCTGTTCTCCTCTGTATCAGTCATGCGACGTCAGTTCTGCGCTCCTCTGTAACACATCTTACACACTTCAGTGTACTTCAGCGCACAGTACGCAGCACATTAACACAAGACGGCACCTGCTGTTCGAAGCAGGAGAACGAGCGCGGCCTGAGACTCTTCATCACATCATACTGCACTCAGATCAGTTTAATAAACACTGCTGGGGAAGCACAGAGCTGAAAGAAGCATTACACATAAGAGCATGGAAGTATGCAACACTTAAAGACTGGAGTGACACTGGACCGCCATTCTTGATGATGATTTCCTAAAATGCTGTTGTAGTATTTTCTTTAAAGGATCCTAGAAAGGAGTTCCTAGAAATCATTTTGTCACACTGATTGTCAGTTTGTCACACTGATTGTAATGCCATATAAGATAAACAGAGATTATGTCAACATTTAGGGAGAGATATGCGAGTACCAGACGGTCATTCTGGTCACGTAAAGCTCCTGACAAAAGTGAAACAGGTGGAGAAAAATCAATGGCCTCCATCCATCAGAAAACATCAGCCAAACGTTCATCAATCCTCAGGTCCCGCCTCTCAAACCCACAGATAATTGTGTCCCCTGATTTCTCTAGCTGAGCCAGAGCTGTGACGAGTTTTAATATCATTAATCAAGACTGTCATGTATTATTAGCAGATTGGAAAAACTGTCAAGTTTAAAGTCCAACAGCTGATTGATCAAACGAGAAAGAAGCTCATTTAGTGAACAGTCAGCAGTCACATGCCCGGTTCATGCCATGCATTACTAATGTCCAGATGAGACAGGCAGTTGTGGTCTGTGATTGGTGATAATTATAGGCCTGGCACGTGGGTAACACTGTCCTCACAGCACACAAGAGATTTCCTCATGTGTTTGTGTTTTGAGTGCCTTCACAAAAAGCATTTGATGAAAGCATAACACACAATCAGACTAAATGAGCTGAGTGCTGGCAATCTGTCATCTCTGTAATGCTTCACATGAGACCAGTGCCGAGCCCTGACTTTCTGCAGATTGGATTGAGGCTCACTGAAACACACTGGTGAGCGTGTGCTGGCCACAACCTCAGCCTGACGATTTTCTCCAGATTCTGTCTGCGCTTTGTTCAGAAAACAAACGTTTGTTTTCACAGGCTGGAATTCTTGCTCAGACCTTCGTGAACTTAATTAACACGGCAATGATCGTTGTCTGCCCTTGTTAGCTTCTGTCTCTGTAGATTTTATCCTCGCAACACTTTCATTAAAGCTGCAGTGTCATGAAACTCTGAGAATCAGTGGTTGTGTGGCAGTGTTGATGTTTATGTAAGTGCGTGTTTGTGTATGTGCATGAGAGAGAGTGAGAGAGAGTCACAGAGGCATTACGGAGAGCCCAGGGGAAAGTAATTACCCCAGAGGGTGAGAGAGCAGCTTCTGCCCTCCTCACACCAGCAGAGCCAAAGCCATCACTCAACAACCTCCAAACATCACATCTCCAGAAATCCCTCACATTGCCTCTCCCTTCTCTCCTTGATTTCACAGCTAATGGTGGAGCAGGGCTGCTGGGTTATCACTGTGGTGCAGGGATGTGCTGGCGGTGGTTTAATGATTCTGAGGCAACAGAAAAAGCTTGTCTGTGTGTGTGTGTTTGTCTGTGTGTGTGTTTGTCTGTGTGTGTTTGTCTGTGCGTGTACGTTTTCCAACATATTTTTGAGCTTTTTTGGAAAACATTTGAGCTGTGCTTGTCTGTGTCACAACAAATTTGGGCTGTTCTGAGTGGTTCCTATAGCATTGCTAAGTGTTTGGTGGGGTGTCTTGGGTTGTTGGTAGGCGATTACTGTCCCAAGTTATCTCCAAATCTGTACAATATTTTGTAAAAGTATTATTTTAGGGGTTTTATAGTTGCTTGTTGCAACTGGATGTCGTTCCCTAGATAGGGCTTGAATTCCTCCTTCAGTGTGATTCTACAGTCTGTCATCGGTTTTACTGAATGATAATAGTTAATCTGATGAAACAGTAATTTCTCTCTGTTTGAGGATTTTAGTGGACAGATGAAACAGGAGAGTTGCTCGCATGACGTCTGCACCTAGCAACAGCAGCCAGTCTGCCTGCCTGTTACAGCTCTCTGAGTTAATGACAGTTCTGTGAGGCAGGAGAGAAATCCATCTCCTCTCTCACCTCGAGTTTCCTCCTCCATCTCTCCAGGTAAAAATGGAAACATGATGATGCTGTGCTCTTTCATTTTATTTAGTCCTCAGCTTCACCACTCTCGCCCCTGTGCTGAGATCCCTCCCTCATTTGTGATGTCAGCATTGATTGCTGTGCTCATGAGAGCGGTCTGCTCGCACCTGAAGCTTTCTGTCTCATACACAGACTGAGGTTTCATCACAGGTAGAAAACAGTTACAGCTAACTCACGCTAGCACAGAAATCCGTTTTAAAGAGGCCACAGGTGATAGACTGAGAGCAGAATTATCACAGCTTGTGAGATGTCTCGTGAGAAGTGTTTGTCTGCTGTTGGACCGTTTCTGATTCATGTAGGTAATGTTTGTACTTTCACTGGCATTTCATGCGGAATTAAACACACACACACACACACATTGTCTTTTCCTGTCTCCCCAGAACCTCCTTTTCAAATACCAAAGCAATTAGAAATCAAGTAACGAATTCTTTATTTACAGAGCAGAATATCATTCATCAAAGTCTTCGTATTGCCATGACAACAGAATCAAGAGAATTATTCCACGGATCTTAAAGAGTGACGTCGCACTTCTCAGCCTGTCTCAGACAGAGAGGAAAAACAAGAGAGAGAAAGAAAGCGAGAGACAGCTGCACGGTTTCTCCGTCGGACATAATTCCTGCTTTGTCAGATTCCTGAAAGCTCTCCATTCAGCCCGCAGCTGGGAATGGACGCTTCTGTCTTATAGAGCTTCTAACAAGCATCTCGTCTTGTCCAGGTCTAAGTGGATCTCTGACTGAGCTGGTGAACTGAACCTCACCGACCCTGTGATGAAGCACTGATCACATGACAGGATGACAGGAAGCCGTGGTGAGACAGAGGTGAGACATCAGAGTTCAGCTCTGCAGCTCAATTAAAGCTGACACACACAGTCATAACAGGTCATAACAATTCTGCATGATCTCACCCTCTATTCACACTCAGATACTCTTGATCCAGATGTGCGTTCATCATTCAACATCACATGTTTTTTTTTGGTAGTGCTCTCATAACGTTTCTTGGACGTTTTATAATGTTCCCATTATCCCCCCCCGCTTTCTTTCAGGAAAGACGACAATGAAGGTCTTGTTGTCTGTGTGTGATCTTGTGGAGCCATGAGCTGTTCAGCACTGTCATGACATCATTTCCTGTGGTGACAGTCACATGGTATTTAGTACTTCAGGGGGTGGAGGTAAGAGAAACTGAAATACTGTGAAAACAAACAGACTCCAGAAACTGTCGCCCTCTTTAAAGACTCCACCTTCATAGAGTCCACTTGTTTATATTATATTATAAAGTATTTTAACACCCTGAAAGACCCCTGCAGCCTTTAACATCACGGAAAATGGAGCTTATATCATTTCTTCATTTCTATAAGAAAATGGATTCTTATATCACATCCTTTTGCGGTTTTGGAGCCCTCATTAGTGTACAACTGTTCTGCCCCCTCATACATCATTCTGTCCTCCCAAGAGACGATACCAGCTAGAGGCTGAGAGAGACTCTGTGATGTCACTGTGATGTCATCATGAGCCCAGTCAGCATATCTCATAAAGCAACGTGTCCCAGATCACGATCTGACTGATGAAACATACTATTAACATGTTCATTAATAAACACACATGACGGATACACAAGCAGCTGTGCAGTTCTCCACTAAAAACATTCCGTCAGATAATTATTGTTTATTCTTCATAATATCTCCAGCGCACAAGCAGGGAAGCTTCTGCTTGCATTCGCATTCTCTCTCTCCCAAGGTGAAAGAGAGAGGGGTGGTGTTAAATAATAACACAGTGTCTCTCTGCCAGCGCAGTTCCCATCTCACATGAACACAGAATACATCTGCACAGAGAGCAGATGAGCTTCATCTGATGGGGCACAAAACACAGCACTGCTGGGACCAGTATTACACGCGCATCAGACGTGTGTTACCAGCTGAAGTTACTGTAACGCAGAATTTGTATTTTTATTTCAGAGGCCATTTTGTGCTGATCTTTGCACCGGCATGCAAACATTTGCAGACAGAGGTTCGTCTGTAACTGTAAACTGTGCAACCCTCAGCAAAAGTGCAGCAACTGTTTGGTGTTTCCTGGCAGAAAGAGTGTGTGTGTGTGTGTGTGTGTG
>JAZGTI010010657.1:0-17450 GCA_036877585.1 Botia kubotai | reverse complement strand
TTATTGGGTAATACAGTGGCCCCAAAAAGCATTTGGATATTAAAACCACACTTCAAAACCACAGTTATATAATATATAAATGTTGTTTCATTAGATAACAATGTATCAAACCCAGTTATCTACATTTTAAGCAAATGCACACTTTTCAAGCACAACTTTTTACAAAATGTGTTACATTACATTTTAAAATAAAGACAAAAAGGATTTGGACACTCAAACTGTAGATGAGCACACTTATGTTTAATGTGATCACTTACACCTGTGGTTATTCTACTAAGACACCTGTGTGAACTGGAGGAGAAGTTTTGTTACATTACATTATCTCGGTGGAAATTGGTTAAGAGTAATTCCCAAAGGTCTCAGAAAGGTAAAGTTAGAAAAGCAAAAATCTAGTGTCATTTGTTTTCAGATGCCACTTGGTTTGATATTTTTTATCTAATTCAATTGCATTTATATACTTTAAGGGCCACTAAAGTATTCAAATATGTTCGTGCCACTGTATGTCACTTTATATATGATAAAAAGTATTGTAAAAATTTTGTCTGCAAAATGAAGGTAAATACTGTATTTACACGGTCACAAGGAATATCCCTGGGCTGGTCGCAACTAAAATACTTTTTTTACATCTCACAAACAGCCTGCAGAGAAAATTTTTTGTGTTCTGGGTACATAATCCATCGTTAACTTGCACATTTCTTTGCTTTCTTAATCATACTTAATATTGTACATACTTGATTGTTATTTTACAGCATATACGATCTTCACCTGTGGTTCCTCTGATGACTGTGGATTCAGGCTGGCAGATAAAAGATAGCTAGAGGTTTGTATCCCAGACGAGGAATAGAGAACAAAAAAGGGACTACAGCACTGTGTCTCTGTATGATCAAAATCATAAAAAAACAAATAGATCAAAACTACTCTTGACGACTGTCTTTCTATACTCTAAAGGAAGTCCTACCTTCATGCCAATAGTAACAACACAACTAAATTCAACACTCCTGCAAAACCTTTAAAAATGCCATCAGATACAGTACAGGTATGTCCTCAATCATGTATCTGAACAGTCACATCTGATGGCAGTCTGTAATATTACCTTCCATATGTTTGCCCAAATTAACCGGCTTAAGTGTAGCATTTGTGTTTTGGGTTTACTTAAATCAGTCGGTTCCCATGAGTCAATAACCTGAAGCTTTAAGTGATGATGGAAGAAACACAGTTCAGAAACACTAGTCTCACATCCCTCTCTGAACCTGGTCTGTCTTCAAAGAACTTAGATCTTAGCTAAGGGCCAATGTGTCTCCAACACTGTTCCAATACTTGGTTTTTAGATGTTGGTGTTTGGTTATCCATTCTCGAGGGTTTCTGTTCTTCAGGCGTTGTTAGAGGTGATCTCTCCTAGTAACCAGTACGTTCTCATTCGTCCTTTGCCCTTCATCTCCACATATCCTCTAAGCTCCAGCTGGAAGCAGTTGAATTCTTCCAGTATGACCCGTGTGGCCTCTGACACATGAATCTTCAGGGCTAGTGGAGAAAGAATGATATACAGCCCATGATAAAATAACAAGGGATACTATACTATATTATATAATCACACTGTTTTTTGATCCATAAAATTTGTTTGACAAATATCTGAATAACAAATTGCTTTTTTAACAGAATCAGGACAGTCCATTTTTTGAAAATAACTGGCATAAATTCACTGTATAGTGTGATGTCATATCAAAACTACAAGTAGATTAAAAGCAGGGTAGGTGATTTTCCAGAAACAATTTATGTAATGTTGGTTAAAAGTCTCTTCATATCCTAATAGCAAATACTAAGTGGTCAAAACATATTTATATAAATATATTTTGTGGAAGGCTCAGGACCATAAAACATTTAAGCAATTATTGCATTTGGTCTAAATGCAATGATAGGATGTCCTGCTTTCCTGTCAAACTATTCAAGGATTTATGTATGTGTGTGATTTGGAGAGCAGTCTTAAGGGAGGGTGTAATATTTTTTTAAAACCAACTTGCTATTTGCGGGCCTTTCTTAAATTGCCTACCCTAACTATAACATTTATCCAGGGACAGTCGCCTATCACCGCCTTTACTCAGCAACCTGGCACACCCTAATAATAGATGACAGTTTGAACTATACCAGGAGCTTTCAAATGAAAGGTTAGCCAGTAATAATAGAGGTCATTTACATAATAAAGATTTAAATGTAGGAAGAGAAAGAAAAGTTCTCACTAAACTAAATTATAACTGGTTTTGGAAACCTCAATTTACGTGGACTTATAATCAGACTGGATTATCATATAAGTGGAAAAAAAATAGAATGTCCAAAAATGTGAAATTTTGCCCTTAAACTTTGAGTATGAATGCTACATATGGAGACTGGCTCCTCACCTTCTCCATTGGACTCCATACGTGAAGCTGTGTTAACTGTATCACCAAATAAACAATATCGTGGCATCTTTAGACCGACAACCCCCGCACACACGGGGCCTGAAGATATAAAAACACCCACACACAGGACCATTAGTCAGAACTCCCCATTAGTTAACCAAGAGCAAGCAGAAATGTGGTAGGTCATACAGTACTGCTCTCTGCTTTCTTTTACTCTATTAAATACTTTCACTGTGCCTGGTGACCAGTGACCCTCACCACTGTGGATGCCAATGCGCAGGCGGAGCTGCTGATCGGGGCGGTGACGGATTCGAAAGGAGTGAACGGCCTCCAGCAGGGCCAGAGACATGCGGGCGATCTCACGGGCATGCAGCTTCCCGTTCCTCACCGGGAGACCTGACACCACCATGTACGCATCACCTATGGTCTCCACCTGGGGGCGCCAAACAAAGACATTTCACACACTGCCAGGCAGAGACGGAAGCTCAGCCATTTAAACTCTTCAGTTCTATCAGATTTCAGTAATTGATACTAGCTCACATTTGTGCTGTTGCTAAAATGTCATTATAGCTTTTTTTTAGCTAAAGGGATATTACAAAAGGCTAACAGGGTGGAAAGTGAAATTGAGGACACAGGATAAACAAAATAAAACATAAAATAAAACTTTTTGCCAATTAAAACAATATTTAAAAGTTTTGATTACATAAAGGAAACCATTAAATAAATGTGGAATATTTCTTAATAAATTGCAAGTAATGTTATTAATAGTTAAAGGGATAGTACACCCAAAAATGAACATTCTCCTGTCATTTATATACCCTCCCAAACCTGTATGACCTTTTTTGCCTCTGAGGAGAATTTTTGTGATATATCATATTTTAAAGTATGTTGGTAACCAAACAACAGTGGCATCCATTGGCTTCTATTGTATGGACACAAAACCACTGAAATATTTCTCAAAATATCTTACGTGTACCACAGAAGAGAACAGTGATACAGGTTTGGAAGGACATAAGAGTGTGAAAATAAATATTTATTTTTGGGTGAACTGTCCCTTAAAATGTCATAATCAACCCAAACAAAGTAATTCAAATTATGAATTTGTTTGGGTTGATTATAAATGGCAGGCCGGTTATACACTGTGGTGGATGGATGGGTTGATTATGAGATTTAACTAATTGTAATATTGTGAAAAAACTAATATGGTTTACATGTGAAATCCTATTTTATCTAATGCATTTAGGCATATATGATGAGGACATGAACATGTTCTGCACAACAAAAATTATTCTGCTATTGAACAACATAATGAACATGATGATTTTGCATCACCTTGTAAACATCAAAATTGTCGATGATTGCATCAAAGCAAGTGTACAGATCATTCAGCAACGTCACCACCTGTGAAAAGAGTAAATCGATGGATCCTCAATTTGAAATCAATACTGCACCTAGTTAAGATGTTTATTCTAAACTACCAGCAGAATTTGATTTGATTTCCATGCATCGCCACAGAGTGTTTAATAAATTAGTCGCTGCGGCTGCATGCTAACCTGCATCGGCGTGCTCTCGGCTGACAGTGCAGTGAAGCCCACAATGTCACTGAAGTAGATGGTAACCGAGTCAAAAGCTTCAGCCTGAACCATCTCACCCCGCTTGAGCTGCTCGGCCACTGAGCTGGAACCAAACACACATACACAGTAAGAAATGACCAGGCTCATTTCCATGAAGAAACTACACCAAACCAGGGGAATCTGATGTTATTATAGTAAATTGGTTTGTTCAGATGGTTTGCTATAATGAACCAACTCAAAAATTCAACAAGCTGTAGTGATTTTCTAAAGCTTTCATCCACATAATTATGCCCAAAGTTCACATTCACATTAGACTGACTGACAATTGTTTTTGCAAACAAATCTTAAGAACAATATTAAATAAAACAACTAAATATTTGTGAATGAGACATCAATGACTACCGATACTTAAATTAAACTAGAGCAGTGTAAAACAGTCCGATGTGTATAGACTGACTGTGGGAGAATCTGATAGAGCAGAGCTTCAGCTTTTCGTTTTTCCTCATGGTAAGCCTGTGTCCTCTCCTCCACCAGCTCCTCCAGGTTATTAGCATACTGCTCCATACGGGACAGGAGGTTATCCAGGATGTTGGATCCATACCCACTGAAGACAAACACAGATGATGACAAGACAGTCAGAACAACACTGGTGTATTAAGTGTCCCTGGAAAATTCTGCAAGTTTTGCAGTTCTGTAGATATAAGATTTGGAACACCTGTCAATCACACACATCTACAGCTCTGTAACACTTTTTACAATGTTATAACCCACTCCACAGAATTTCTGCCCACAGATCAGTGCAGCAATTATAAAAAACGAGTACAAGTCACTTGGGTTTAAATTTGTGGGTTTAAATTCTGTCAAATGCAGACACACATATAATTATATATGTGTATATACACATATATACAATTATACACACACTCAAATTTAAACCTAAAATCTTGATGATAAAACTATGTTAATTTCCATATTGCTGTCGGATATGAGAAGATTTGTGTGTGTGTCAGGTACCGGTTGTTCTTGCGAAGTAGCACTTTAATCTGGTTGAAATCGGGTCTCTCATTCACATCTTCTGCCCAGCAGCGCTGCATCAGCTGACCCATCTCCTCACTGTGGCTCTGAGGACACAGCAGGGGGCGCAGGTATGGCCACCGGCCCTCTGCCACACACTCTATAATCTCTGAGACACAGAAGAAAAGACAAATAAACACATATGTTTAACCCTGGAAGTGAAAAGAAAGTTTTGATATTTATATTTTGGTACTACAACTACCGTAGGTGACTAATCAAGATTTGTCACCTACAATAGATTTGCGACATTGACTGTGTCATGTTAAATGCCTGTTTAAATTGATTTTGCTTCTATTAAAGCATGCAAGATGCTTTTTGGAACATTCTCAACCTTTTACTCAATGTTTCAAGAACAAAAATCAAAAAAGCATTTTCACACTTGCAAATCAAATGCAAATCAGAGGCAATCTCACACTTTTGGGACCTGACATCTGCATCTCTTTTTGACACATATAGCACATATACATACAGCATATAGTGTCACCATACAGCACTCAGGGATCACACTCAGGGATCACACTCATCAATGTGATGACATCATGGTGAGATGGACAGACAGGAAGAGAGCAAAAATGTGAGAAAAACAGATGAAAGTGTCATTCGCGGGTTTTGAGCAGAACTCAGAACTTAACAAATGTCTTCACAGCAATCAACATGAATGTGAACAGATAAAGTGAGACATGTCTGTCTTTGTCATGACCTTCCTGTCTGTCTCTCACTGGAAGATGACAAACAAAAACAGCTTTACTTTTATGCACTACCATTTGTTTTTTATATTTTATAACATATTTGTGGCTCTAAATTCTGATTTGGTTGAGCTATGTTTGAAGTTGTGGTAAAACAAGCTATATACTCACACATATACTGATATACTCAATAGATTAGGCCAGCAGTTCTCAGCCTTTTGTCCTTGAAGCCCCCCTCCTTACATGTAAGAAAACCAGTGCCACCCAACATAGTTATTTGATAATGTTAAATTGATATCCAATACAATCCATATATAAATATAAACTTAAAAATACTTTTTGATATTTTTGTTTAATTATTATGTGTCATTCACAGTTTTTGTTCCATCAATCAATTTACAGTAATAAGTAAATATTTTATATTGAATTATCTTATGCCTTTTAATTTTGTATATTTATAATTTTTAGTTTTATAATTTCTATATTTGTTCTCCTGATTCAATTTTGCCATGTCTTCTTTTTCATTTTAAGGGACTTGTTTTGAGAAAAATATCCAACCTAAAGCACAATAAATGGGATCTCTATTTATTAGGCCTGGTTATTTTTGTGGTATCTGGCAACCCTTCAACTGGCTTGTGAAAAAGCTCAGGTATGAGGTTCTGAAGAAAACAGCACACATGCAGACCTAAAGCAGCTACTTAGTTTAAGTACTTATAAATAAGTATAATTATTTAGAAGGTAAATTAATTTCATATACTGCTGTGACTAAATAGGTGTCGATGCACATTATGGTGATCTCATGAAAAATTTCACTCATTCTTCGTATTTAATTTTTTATTTTAATTTGACATCCGTGGGTGCTTTGCCTGTGTTTCTGAGACTGTCTCTTGTTCACAGTGTGAGCTCATAATGACTGTATAGTATAGTATGGTATTCTCTCATTACTGTCTCTGACTCCCTCTGTTTTCATGGTGAGCTGGCGCTACTCCAGACACAACTCATGTCCTGTTCTCTCTGTAATGCTGCTTGTTTGTGTGTGCTGATGCGTTTACTGAATTAGGATGACTGACATCACTGAGTTTGTACTCATAAAACCTAATAAACCTGAAGCTGCAATCTGTAACTTTTGGTTAAAAATAAACAAAAACTAGCTCAATAACCAGATATTGAGAAAGTACATAAATTCATCCATAAATTACCCCAATTTACAATGTAAAGTTTATAATAATGATTTATAACTTGAGCTGTCGATTCACATTTTACGGGAAATGTCAGTTTGACTTCAACATGAGTAAATAAAAGTAACCTGCAATTTTATGTTTCTAACAGAGATGGTGATAGAGAGGCAAAAGTTACGGGCTGCAGCTTTAAACTTCAAATGTCCAACTAATTTGTGAGGTCACTCACAAGTTCACTCTGAGTATTTCTGAGTGAAACTGAATATTCAACAAAAAATAAGGGCAAGGCTTGATGTTAAACCGCATTTGATTGGACTGTGGCAATTAGTATTATGGCAATTACTATTATGGTATGGTATTTATGGTATTAAAGCACTCTCATCTGCATGAGTTAACAATTTCTCCTGAGCCTGGAACACTGCAGCATTCACATATTTCCACATACAAGCACATTTCCATTGGAAATTCTGTTAGTCTGTTGCTTAAAGAGTTTAAACCACAAAATGAATATATATTTGTAAATATAAATAAATAATGAGAATTGCTGATGTCAAACCTTTACGAGCAAATCTGTGTATAAAATTGATATATGATATACGGTAAAAAGGAAGTAAAACATAACTCAAAAGACAGCTAAAATATAGAATATATCTATAGAATATGATAACATAGACTATTTTTATGGAGATTGACAGCCCCAAAATTAATTTTTATTGGATGGAAAGGACATCTTGAAAATTGTATAGGTTTAAAAAATATAAGGATGAGCAAATGACAGAATATTAAATTTTTGGGTGAACTGTTCTTCTAATACTTGCTGTTGTGTGTGATCTCTGACCTTTGGGGCTGCGAGAAGGTCCCTCTAGGTAAAAGACGCCCTTCAGTAGGGCAAGTTCCTGCAGGATAATGCCAAAGCTGTAAACATCTCCCTTTTGTGTTCCACATGCAGGTGGGTTCTCAGCACGAAGCAGCTCGGGGGCCGTCCACAGTTTACCTATAAACACAAACAACAGTCACTTCATGTCACTTCTAAACTCTGACGAAATGTCTGCATCTACACGTCGCCTTATGTCTGCAGTACTCACGAGCATAAAAAGCATGCACATCGTCCAAGTTGCTCTCTTTGTGGAAACTTTCCAGACCGTAATCTGTGATCTTCAGCACAAAGCGGCTGTCTACTACGCAATTAGAAGACTTCAGGTTGCCGTGGGAGATGATGACACTGTTGTGAAGGAACGCCATTCCCTGAGTGGTGAAAGTTGACAGTCTTACAAAGACATATTACAGCATACGTCATATTTACCAACAACACACCATCAAATAATAATTATAAACTTCTTCTGCTGTCAACAACAATTTCCCATACTTTAGCAAATTCTAATTTGTCTATCTCATGGAATTGACAATAAAATCTTTTAAATTCTGCATTTTACAAAATAATTGTTGCGGTGTGTCACACAAGAATGTGACTGAAAAACATGTCATTAAAAAAGTGAATATGCAAATATGCAACAGTGACATGCATATAGAGTTCAGGTTTGACATTGTTTAACAAGCATCAGTACAACAGTGTGACTGACATTATTTGTGGAAGATTTTGGAATCTGGATTCACTTACAATATGACTGGGTCTCTACATGAAGCTCTCACCTTAACAATGTCATTTATCAGAGAATACCGAAACATCCAGTCCAGGGTGATCCCTTCACTTTCCATGAGGTCCTACAGGTCACACACGCATACGCACATGAACACACATACACATGAATGCAAACAATATGCACACACAAACAAACAAATTCCACACACAAACACACACGCAAATAAACTCTTATTATTCAGTCAGTGCTTTAAAAACAGGTTACAAATGACACAAATGAACACGTCTCATAAATGATTACTCGTTCTCGTGTGGATTGCAATGCCCTCAAACTTCCTTATCACCTCCTGAAGTGGTTTGAGTGATTGAATTGATTTCTGTCTGGAATAGATATTGTAGGGCATTTTTTCACTTCACCTTACCATGATTGGATAGCTATCTAATCAGTGAAGACACATCACATGACCTTGTGTAAATCTGCTTTTAGGACGGCCTCAGTAAAATAAATTGTTGATCAAGAATTGCTATTTTTCCTTTTTTTAAATAGTAAGGTTACACCAAAGATTATAAAATTAATAAGATGCAGCAGTTCTATTAATATGAATGGGGGAAGTACAATGCTCCATATGTCCGCTCTGGTGAATTAATTCCTGGCGATCAGTAGACAAAGCCAATTGTCAGCCACTAAACATTCTTTAGGGGAGGGGCTTTATACAGAGTGTTGCAAGGTACTTGACAGCCTTTGCACACGTACAGCAGCTGAAGCGTTTTAAGCTTAAAAAACATAAATTATGGTACAGTTAATGTCGGGTTTAATAGTTGATCGGAAATATATTGTTTTATTGTGATCTCAGTCAGTGATTTTAGAGATATCTGTCTTCTCTCATTCAAGTACATAGGCCATGGTCTTGACTAAAATAGCTGCCTGAAGGCATTGCAAAGATGGCCAGAGAGTGCGAAGAATTTCTTAAAGCGACTTTGGTTACACTTAATTTTTGCATTTACCAACATTTATGTGTATATACTATTACCACCTACTACATTTCATATCATTGCAATACAATACCACACAATATTCTTGGATGTCACCATAACAATAAATGTGAAATATACACAAGTTATTAAATAAATCTGGATTTACATAAGACAGAAAGTGTATGGTGTACAAAGCAGTCATGTCCATGTGTGTGTTTACCTGCAGGCTGCCGCGCGGGCAGTACTCTGTGAGGATGCAGATGTTGGGTGGGTCTATACAGGCTCCTATAAAGCGTGTCAGGTGTTCATTCTGAACATCACGCATCTATAACATGAGACGAGAAAAGCAGAATTGACAGAAGGAGGGAGAACAGAGGAGCGGAGAAGAGAGGTGAGGGGGAGGGGGTTAGCTCCTCTTTTCCATCACTCCCAGGCTATTAATATCCCCCAGAACATCATATAAACTTAATTACGATGAAGGCACATGGCAAAAGGCAGCAAATGGCACGCACGCACACTTACATGTTTGAGTTCAAACAGCACTTTCCTGGTGAGCTCGATGCGTTTTTTGTTGACATACTTAATGGCTGTTATGTTTCCCTGGAAAAGAGACATCAACGCACATTAGTTTCACCCTGATTGCTGTTGTGGGCTTTGCAAAGAGCTGGAGAGCTTTGGAGAGGGCCAAAACACGCTTCATCAGTTCGGAGAGGAAAAGAGCAATATAATGTGTTAATTAAAAGGCCTCCTAATTAATGGGAAATGATGATGTGTTTGTGAATAAAGCACAAAGCCCAGGGTTCCCGCTAAGCTGGAGAGGAACTCATTGCATGTTTGTAGAACAAAACGTATTAGCCAGTGTTCTGTGTTGGTATGGCAGTGAAGATCAGACCTGCTAATATTTTACTATATGAATTCTGTCTCTAGGCAGGATGTGTTTTCCTGAAGTTCAGGTGAGAAATATTGTTGGTCATGCCATAGTAATACATATTGTGAATCAGTTTCACCTGCTATGGTGCAAATGAAAGTGACAACCGGTGCCACAGACAGTTTTCTCCTTACTTGCTCCAAAACTTGCTCCTCTATGAGGTTAGACATGTTGAATCTATTATTACATTTAAATCCTCTCTTAAAACTTACTTTTTAAGACTAGCTTACATGTTTGTTAGTCTTGGCCTAATGGTTAGACAGTCAGACTTGTAACTCAAAGGTTGTAGGTTCCCACTGCTGGTAGGAAACAACTGAGAGGCCCTTGAGCAAGGCACCTTTCCCCCAGTTGCTCCCTGGGTGCTGTGTGTGTTTGTGTGTGTGTTCACTTCTCACCAGTATGGGTTAAATGCAGAGGACACATTTCAGGTGTGGATCACCTTACCTGACAAACATGTCACTTTGATTTCTTAGGTTTTAGGTTCGCTTATATTTAGGTTCTCTTCTTTTCTCTTATATTTTTTGATCACTCTTGTTATAAATGTATTTATTTATTTGTTATAAATGTTTCCTTAATGTTTCTAAGCAGTGTAGGTTTTTTGAGTAGTAGCAAGTAATATACTGCAGTATAGGCTGGATTTTCAGTATAGTGCAGTATAGTTTTGTTTTCTGAGTGAAAACTTTAATTTATTCAACTTTCAGAAGTGTTATTAGCTGTCTGCCAAATGGACATTTCGTCCCCACCACCAAACATTTACCTTATAGTAGCCGGTCTTAGCATAGATCTGAAAGTTTCCGTCCATGGTTAACAGTGAGCCGTAGTTAGAGCCTCTCTGTGGGCGGTATGAGCAAGTACATCAAGCAAGTGTGTTTAGGTGATAACTTCATAAAAAATGGCAAACTACTGGATACAAGAGTTTGTGTTTGTTGCCTCACCAGCGACATGGTGAGTCTGCTGCAGGCTCTTCGTAACACCTTCTCCATGTTACTCATCTGAATGTCCTCCCAAAATACTCTCCACAGCTGAGCGGCCAGCTCATTCTCCAGCTTCAACTTCCTGATGCCCAAGGAGCAAGAGACAGAGAAACAGAGAGAGAGACAAGAGAGAGCGGGAGAGGTATAAATAAGCAAAAGGCGAGGGACAATGGGAGGTGGGGTGCAATAGGGAAAATGCATTAGATGAAAAAGGAAATAAAAACAGGAAGTACAGAAAAAGAACAATAGATCCTGAGTAAAATACACTGTCATATTTTTAAATAAGTCAGAGTGGTATGTGCATCCTTGTTGAATGCACTGGAATGTACTGATCTTATGTAACACTTTATACACAGTCAGTAGCTGTATAGACAAGATCCTTTTGGGCATTTCAAGGGCTTTTCACACTTATTTGGTTACCAAGTGTTATTCTTAACACTAGGTATACAAATCCATGCTATGTTTTTTTAGTCCAGGGTTAACGCAGTCTTTTAGAGGCAAAGAACTCAGATGAAGAGAATTTCCAGTAAAATTATTTGTCTTTATTATTAGCATTTGATTGGATAGGACAGAACTATTATTATTTAAGACTGAAGCATATAGACATTAACAAAACACAACAAACACATTTTTACTCATCCATTCATATGCTACTGTGATCATTTTAAAATAATTTGGCATTTCATCTAAATATGTTTCAGAAATAAAAATCATCAATCATATGCTATGCATTTCACATAAGGCCACACTGAATTTAATTTACCACTGACTGACCTTTTCTGTTGTTGGGGTGTCACAATATCAAAATCATGATATTAATAACCATGATTATTGATACTGTGTTAATACAACACATGATAATATCAGGAATAATTTAGCACTAGTATCTGGTTGACACTCCAACACAGTAGATGGAGCTATTGCACCCATTTAACATTTTGTCTTAAGTACCACAATAGTAACTCTTTCTGCTTCCCTTTACTTGGATTTTGAATGTGATTCATTGGCAAAAAAAGAAGAAAAAAAACAAAAATAAAGATGAACTTCTAGCGTTTTTGTTAAATTTTAATAGGTAATACCACTACCATGAATTCTTTGGCCAGGATAACTGTAGTGAAAATTTGATACTGAATCTGAGTCCTACTGTATTGCCATTGGTGTTACAGTTAAAGGTAATTATAGCTGATGTAAGCTGATTGTCATGATGGAGACAGGAATTACACCAATAGAAAATGGTAGCGTTGCTGTCTATATATTCAAAATGTTTTAGATTAACACAATCAATTTAAAAAAATTGTGTAACATGCTCACAATTCAAAATAGCCCTCAGATTTTCACAAATGTAACTAAAAGAATAATGTCTTATTGACTAGCCAATGGCAAAACAGTTCAGAAGGGCTAAGTTTGACTCCACCGAAAATGTTAATAGATATGTGCAAAATTAAGATAAAACATTTATTTTATTTTTTTCATGTTATATGAAATGATAAAGTAGTTCTTTATAGTTTCAAATTATCAAGAAAATAAAAAAAGAAATGATATAAAGTAATAAATTCATGGAGATTTAGATGTAGACTGAGGTGATGTGTATGCCTGTCCCTGGCGTGGTCTGGCAGTAACTTCCCTAATTAAACATCAGGAACAGATAGAGGAGAGAAAAAGAGAGAAAGACAGACAGAGGGATATAACATCAGATCCAGATTGCCCAAAGGTTTATATTACCACACCTGACACCATTCCACCATTTTTAAACAGCAAGGAAGTGACACGACAAAAAGTCCTGATATAGTCGACTGAGCAAATTTAAATATTGTGCATTTGAGTGTAAATGTACGGTTTGTGTAGGTCTGTCATTTAGTGTTGCTCGCCTGCTGTGTAGAAATGGTGTAAAACTGCACAGGTCTTCACTGACCTGTAGATGAAGACTGTGACGGTCACGATGATGATGAAGATGAAGCACACCACAATTGAGATCATCTGGTGCATTGTGACTGTCTCTGAAAAACAAACAGGAGGAGAAATCTCCAAACATCTGAATGTCAATATTTCAGACATACCGCATGGGAATCCTGACCGCTACAATAATTTTATTTACACATATTTTGTTTTTTCTTTTAATTTTTAATCCCTTTTCTTCCTGCGCCACAGAAATTGTGGTATTCAAAGACAAGTATACAAATTTTAAGTATGATAAAGGCAAAGGTCAAACAGACCACATTTCTTTTGACAATGGACACTGTCTAAATGTGCAGATCTATCCTTTTTTACTTTGGCTTCTCAGTTCACTGATTAATGGGCTGTATCTTTGGATCTGTTATTAACTTCAGTATGATTAAAATCATTAAAGGGCTTCAATAAAACAAGGTGAATGCCCTTATTTTATTAAACCACTAATAATTAACTTAAGCATTTAATCTCACTTGCATGTTGTCCATTAACTGGCCACTTCATTCTCAAACTGGCCGTCTTAATTTCAAAACTAAAAGTACAGATTCTTTACAGTGTATCATACAGAGGAACTATTTGGTATTTAAAGGAACTATTTGGTATTTGAAGCTTAAATGTATTATGTAATACAAATATATATGACAGTACTAAATAAGGTAGAGACAGTTAGGGGGATGGGATAGGAATAGACTAGATTTGAAGAATCTAATAGTGAAACTTGGGGCGAATCCCAAGTTATACTGTATGTCACTCCACTTACTTGCCAGGCAAGCAGGGTTGTCATTCTTAAAGCCACAGAGTGGGATATCTGGAGGTGGGCTTCCCTTCAGCCAGTGCACCTTCATCCCTGGCTCTGGAATCATCTGCTTCTGACTGCCATTATACACAGATACAATCTAGAACACACACACACATTATATCAGCAGTGCTGCTGTGGTCACATGGATTTAGTCAGTAATGTTAAATGTAAAGAGCAGTATGTGATCAGATGAAACACCCAGTACCTGATAAACTCCTGATTCTGTGTCGGTCATGTCCCAAAGAGCGAAGTCAATTTCCCGGTCGCCATTCTCATCCAACTGAACAAGTCCGGTGACCCCTTTGCAGATGAGAAAACCAACATTATGAGTGAGATCACAATACAACAAAAATGATTTGTTGGGCTGCACAATACACAACCAGTTCTTCATTCATTGCTTTGAATGAATAATGGATGTCCTTGCAATGTTATCTCATTACAGTTACTGTCTCATTACCCATTACTATAGGTATTTGTATGTAAATCATGATTATAGCACACAAAACATTTTCATACATTTGGATAGACAATGAAATGCACATAATCAACATACAGACAAAGTATTATCCCTAATGCATAAACACATTACAAATGTACAAATGTTTACAAATACTTGTAGATTCATATCGATGTCATGGAATTCAGAGGCTCATTTTATTTTATTTATAACAAATTAGATAAAATATACATTTTGTCTCATTAAATTTTCACTATCATTTCCTGATAAACTAAAGTCTTGCATGGGAAATAGAACACAGTGTTACGCTTATAAATGTTTTGTCAATTTTACTAACAATTTGTGTGTCTGTAAAGTTTACATATGTAAAAGTGATATATATACAGGTTAAATATCCTGTATATATATGTTAAAATTGTATAATTTAGTGTCTATTTAAATGGAAATCTACTTTAGCTATCAAAACATATGATATCAACCTGCTCCTTGACATGTCTGTCTCTGGGATATTGTGTTTAGCATTTGGCTGAATCTACACTGATACATCAAATAATTATCATTGAACAGTTCACATATCATTGATGGACATGCACAGCACTAACACAAGTGGCAACAGATTCCCCCGCACCTGTAAGTAAAAGTCTTGGCCAAACCATGCCTGGGGAAAGAGGTTCAAAGATAATCACACTCATTTATCCCATTATTAATGCATCCAGCAGTAAACAGACACAGACCTACACTTCATGTCAGCAATGTGATGCTTTCTTTGTACTCAGCATTAATGGGAAAACTGACCAAAGTCTGTGTTGCATACCCCTTAACAAATGGATAGTTGCACCTGTCTCTAAGTTATTTGTTTATTTGAAGATTATGTGTGTTTGTTAATGAATGTGCACAATCTGCTGTGATCTACCATCTCAGCCTCATAGCAGCTACTGTAATTATGAAAACAGATGTGCCCTCTTTTGTCCTGTACCCTGTATCCAACATCTAGACTTTCTACAAAGTTACAGTTCTTTAAATCTACAAAATACCCAAAGACAGACAACATTCAGCATGTAATCTGTAGTTTTTGTTGTGTGTTCTGTGTTCTGGATGGTTGCCAGGGTGTTGCTATGTGATTGCTAAGGTTTCTTACAATGTTTTTAACACATCGCCATGAGGTTTATAGAGTGTTAGATGGTTGCTAGGGTGTTCTAGGTGTTTGCTGCTGAAAAAGCTCAGTCTCTAGTTTAAAAGCTTTAACATTATATAGGCAAATAACAATTGAACTTAGCTGACTCACAAAAATCAGATTCTAGTTATGAGCTTTGAGAGTTGCTATTTCTGAAATACTTTATCTCCATGTGGCTACCCCCAGTCGACTTTCCAATTTCCTCGTCAGAGTGGCGTGAAAGAGTTGAAGGTCTCTCATTGTGCATGAGAAGTTTTCTGCATGATGACTGTTCAGCTTTATGCTTTCAAGCTGAAAACAGTTTCAGCCCACAAAGCTGAAATGTATGTCATGAATCCAGTGAATATCACTCTCAGTATCAGCAAGCTGGTCAATGACTTTCACTGCCTCAGCTTGTTGACACCGATCAATACTGTTTACCATGGAAGAAGAAGACTGTGATATAGAAGACATGTTAATAGCTTATGAATACAGATGTAAATGGAGCGAATAAAAAACATGAAAAATAAATGTGAAACTGGAAACTATAAGAAATCAATGCTTAATAAAGAGACTAAAAGACGGTGTTTTGTTTTGAGAGACTCTTATAAAATAGACATCAGGAATGCATGTCTCTCTCACCTCCTGTGCCGAGAGTGATGGTGATTTGGGCTCCCAAGGTCCCAGTGGAGAGGTGGGTTCGGTTTGCAGCATAGAATTTCAGCCCTGACATGACATTGCACGATCTCCATTTGAGCCACACTAATAAGGGGCGCCAATGCGGTGTGTGTGTATGTGCGTATGTGTGTTAAGTGGGGTTACGTGCATGTGTGCATGCTCAGGGGTGTTTGTCTCTCCTATCGAGGACTCAGGTCCCTCTCTCCTCAATATCTGAGCCAGCGCATACCTTTTCTCAACATCAAATTAAATGAATTAGAAAAGTCATTACTGAAACAGCATCTACTGTTTGAAACAACTCCTTTAGTCGCACTGATCTCATAGGAAAACACAATTTTATAATGTTGTTTCTGTGCAATTACACATCAGTGTAAGCTGTTGTTTGACAGCCTCCCCCTTGCGTGAAGCAGCATCGACGTGACTGGCATGGCATTCTTGCTTTCATTTCAGCACTAATTAGCTTGGTATTTACAAATAACAGCAGTGCGGCGAGACAGAAATAAAGGCATGACAGCCCAAAACATGACAGCCAGCAATCTGTCTATTTTGATACTGAATTAAACTGTGTATGTAATAGAAAAAGAAAAACATATTTTATGTTTATATTGCATTAAATATTTTGATGTATTTTGATAGTATTTTATTGGTTGTAACTTAAAGGTGACACTTTTTATATAAGCTGATATATGATCATAATAATATTGTTTTTGCACAGTCCCATACATCTCATACTTTTCTTGCTTATGTCTTCTTGTAACCTGTTTAAGTTTTCTTCATGTTTTCTGTTAGTTTTCATGTTTTCATGTCTTTCATTTTGAAATTCTTGAAATTCCCTCCTGTGTCATATTCTGATTGGTTGCTTTGTCTCATGTGTCATGTTCCATTTGTTTCCTTGTCTGATGTGTCCTGCAATGATTGGTTCCTTGCCCTAGTCTCTGTGTATATAAAGCCCTCGTGTTTCCATGTTTACCAGTCTTTGTATAGATTTGTTTGTCATTGTCAATCTACTGCTGGTGAGTTCCATGTTGTCAGGT
>JAZGTI010010656.1:0-17451 GCA_036877585.1 Botia kubotai | reverse complement strand
GAGTTATAAAACAGCAAACTCTGAGCAACTGAGGAAATAAACGGTCCGGCACACTAATAAATTCCTGCATTACCTACAGCCATAGATTAGCGCTAATGTACTGTTAGCTTTACTTTCAAGCACAAGTGAATGCTCAGAGGATTTGGATGGAGTGGAGTCATCGTCACAACAACTAGGTTTGGAGGAGTTTGTCAACCATTAGCTGCTAAAGCACAGCTGAAGAATGTTCTCCTCACATCAGCAATTACTAATGGATGCCATTAAAGGCAGTGTTGATGAGCCTTTAAAAGACAATATCCCAGTAATGACCAGGTTTCAAGAGACTGATAAGCTTAGAGTTACATTTAATGGGACGCTTCCATTAAATGCTGGCAAATAATTAGGTAAAAAGTATAAAAACCAAACAGCACCAAGTATTGGATCAAGAATAAAGCAATGAAATGTGAAGTACTGCACAAAAAGTACAAATATACAAATATACACACAACAGACTTTATGTGTTGCCGTGGTTTTTATAAGCATCTCCTATAGCTTCAATTGCTTATATAAAAGAAAATGAAGACAGTTTCGGTCATCAAAAGTTCAACGAATGAGGATGAGGCAGAAAATAGGACATCAGCTTTCATTTCTCACTGCCAACCGACAACCTGAGCTGTCAGATCACAGGTACATCAGCATCCCCCCTCCAAACACACTCATGCCACTGTGTGGGTTAAAGTCAATGAAAAGGCATTTAGTGTAGACTTGTCTGTCACTACAGGCTACATCACAACACAATATATTAATTATATTACACAATATATAATTTTAGAGTATTACTACAGTATTTTCCACTAGAATTCCTCTAGATAACAGTCTGTGTTGAGTAACAAGATACACTGCTGTTTGCTCAATCTCACATCTAAAACTACAACTGTGTTATTACTGATAAACCAATATGATGTTTGTTAGGGACCTGAAGGAATACACTAACATCTTAAAAAAAACAAAAATCTGTATTTTTATGTTCATTTTGCATTTTACATTTGTAATGAATGGTACTACTGTGTTAGCTTCATCAGCCCTAGTTGAATTAAAAATGAACAGACAGGAAAAGTGATACCGGCACGTACAATGAGGCACGTGGAAATCCTTTACTCACTTGATTAAGTGTCCAGAGTGGCGACAAACACAGACGAGGGCATTGAGATCGCACAATGACCCCGGCTGACACCACCGATACGTTTCTGCTCGTTTGCCAGCCCTGTGTTTCTAGCGATGCCTGCTGGGGCTGGCAGACCTGTGAGACTTACTGCATTAGCTTATGCTTTAAATTTTGTGTCTGTTACTTGTGTGCGATGCAAAATAGTTTGGTGCAGATGGCGGTGTATGTTAATGAGAAGACAAACAATGATTGTAAACAGATTTGATACTGTATGTCTGACCTTGATTATTCTTCATAATCCTGAAGATAAAGATAAAACTAACATGGGTGATTGGTAGGTAAAAGAGATCGAAATAAAAAGATCGAAATCAACTCCATCAGAGTTTATTGTTTGAGTACATTAAGGTTTAAACCTTGTCATAAAATGATTTAAAGTCTGTTGTCTTTGCAATCAGACTATATGTTGGGGACTTCTGGCTGATCACAGATCAGTTGCCTGCGCACATAATTCCGATGTCATACAAACAAGGCACTGAAAGGCTTTTATTATGCTAATCACTCCAGGGCTACATGTCAATCACCAACTCCCACTGTCCATTACCTCCCACATCAGTCATTTCAGACACTACAACACTCATTTACACTCTGCCTCCTACTCTGTATCACTGTCATCTGTTAAATTACACACTGAAAACCATAAACCTTAAACAAAATGACACATTAATTATGTACCTGGGTTAAATTATAATGTATATAGTTCATCATGGCTTCCCTAGATTGTAAATGTTTGTAACTCTGATTACTGTATAAATACAAGGACAAACAACAGTGAAAATCTTTAGCTGATGTTATTTTATTTGTCCTAGATTGTAACATTCTAGGTCACTTCCATTCACTCTTGACCTCAAATTAAACATGACGTGATCTATGATAAATGAAAACTTTTCAGCAAGCATTCTTTTGCTCACGGGTCATGTATTCCTTTTTAGACCCGTACCTAAACAAAAAATAAAATTTCCCTCTGCTTCATTAATCTGATTCAAAAACTGATTACTGGCATGTTTTTGTTTGGGACATAACCTAACATGCTTATTTTTAATTTCCAAGCAGATTTTGAGATTTTTTTAGATGACATCTACGAAGAAAGTTTTCAATAAATGTGCATATGATTATGAAAACATACTTACTTGAGCTTTTAAGTGACTCTTGTTCTATTTGTAAATGCAACGAGGGGGCGGCAGGAAGAGGTGGAAGCTGCAAGGTGCATACAGGATAGGAATGACAACTTAAGTGTATGACCCTTGCTTTCTCCCATGGTGCACTCCCATGGTCCTTCCCCTTTGCCGTTTCCCTAGAAACAGGTTTGGCCTTATGCAGACAATTATAAAGGGTCTTTTACCATGTAATTGGATGCCATTATTGGCTAATCATGGAGCATGCCGATCGGCAGAGATGCAACCGAGTTAACAGCTATTAATGCATCAAACTGGTCACTCAATTTTACTGGTTACTCATTTGCCAGCAGATCGGAGCTCCTGCCAAAGAAAGTGTGGCTTCTTTCTCTCCATCTGCTGTTGTGATGTAAAAGCAAGCAAAGCTTTTTAAGAAAGGAAAGGAAAATACAGATTGGCATTCATGGAGTTAGACGTTAAGGAGCGTATCTGACTGAGAATTTTGTGTTGGCTAGCATAGATCCGCTAGCCCCCCTAAACGCGGCCCACACCTGCCAGCTGCACTTTAAATCCCCAGCCTTTAGGTTCAGTTACAGCAGAGCTGGATGGAGTCGCAGTGGGGTGTCCACGCCTCCCCACCCCACCCCCACCTGCAGAGAATTAGGCTAAGAATGCTCCCAAGCAGATGGCACCCAATGGCTCTCGTGTAAATATTCATAATTTAGTGTTTGATGAGTGCCTTTCTTTGATTTTGAGGCAATGCCCAAATAACACTCAGACTTAGATGGTTATTCAGCATATTGATGTATTTTGTTTCTGAGGGATGAAATCGGGTGTGTTTTCAGCTGTGCATTGAGGTCATTCCACCCAAACTCCTCACAGTCCTGGTGAGGGCGTGCCAGCTGTAATAACATAAGATATGCAGACATGCCTTGCTTGAATCAATCACAAGAAATCTCACGGCCACACAATGCCAGGTGAAATTCTCTCCCTTGTGTGTGAGCATACACATACATGTTCTCATGCATGCACATGTACGCACCCTGAAAGCAATAAGATGTGCGTTCAGAGTGTGAAAAGCAGCTTAACTGGAAGACGGGTCACATCTACTGTAAATCACTTTGAAGTATTTGTAAAGTCATTTTAATGTGATAGCACACAGTGGTTAATAAACAAGATTCCAGGAAATGGTTTTGCTGGTTTTCTGGTTCTATTAACACTTTGCTGCCAGTATTTAAAAATGAGCAGGATTACTTTAGCTCAAACTAATAAAGAGATTAATCAAAGACTTTAATCTTACTTACAAGGCTAAGAACAGACAAACAGTGAGTACTGTGACACTGATGTGTCAAACCCCACCTAATCAGGGCTCATTCCAGCCCCAAAAGTACATGACTGGACCAATTTACTTTAAACATTCACCACCCAACAATAATCAAAATTATATTTAATTGATATTTCAGTCACAGATGCTTTGATTTCAGTGCCTGCCAAGTGTGACTCAGTAGGTACTAACACACCCAAATTAAGTGAAATCTGTTATTTCTACACCTGGGTGTACCCATGAGGAGCGCACGCACAACATCTGGGGCTTGAAAAGGCCAGAATTTAACTGCTTTAATAACCAGTGCCACTGTAAAACACACATGCTACATACATAAAAAATCAATAAAGGCAAAAAGTCTAAAAATATTTATTTATTTATTTTAAAAATTACTTTTATTGTCTTTCAAATTAATTCTCTGTATAAGCTGTATCCCGCAATCCAAAAGTAAAATGCCCAGCTGCTGATGTGGCAATTTCCCACATCTTAAAAGGGATGTTTAAAATATGACTTTAAGGCATGGGTATTACTGCAGTTCTGTTCTGTCATACATTTTTAATGCTTATCACTGACATTTGTGTGCATGTGCCAGAAGCTACTCCCACTGAGCCACTTATAGACATCAGGAGCCCCAGATGACATGCTTACTGCAGTCTTGGACACCTCTTGAGCCCATATACATTAGCTGTAGGCTTCCACTGGCTGATCACCCTCAGTGAGTCAATAAATAATGTAACATAGCACTTTGGGCTAAATGTCCATTGTACAGATTTTAAGGATGTTCAACATATGGTACAATTTAAAAGCTGTCCACAAATTACACTAATATGAATGTTCTAAATATTGTGGTGAGATTTCAGTGATTAGATTAAAAGGGCCTCAAAAGATCAGATTATTAGCAGACAAATAAGCAATATCATACAAGCAAGAGTGCCATTGTACTGAATATCAGCATGGCTGTGATTTAGAAGTAGATTCTGAAATTGAGTTCAGCAGAACATAACTGTTGTACAATTACAAACAACAAATAACAACCATATGGCTTTCTGGTTCCTGGCATCAATAATACACCAAGGAAGGAGAAAATGATGGCCTTATTTAAACAATGGCATTCTTTACTCATGCACGCAAGTCTTACAGGTGTTAATGTATAACTAAGGCAAATCAGGAAGGGACAATTTTGAATATGAGTTTTTTCACTAAATTCCAAAAGATTTACCATGGCAGTCAGGCACTCTCCACATACAATTCACCACTGCTGAGTTAAGTCCTAGATGACATCATCAACACGCGACAGCCATTCACATCTCACTGGGTGCATACACCAACTTTTTGAACAGACTTGTAATATCCTAAATAACCACACAGATTCATTTCTAACTGGAAACACCTATGACATACATTACTATTGGTTATTTTAAAGGCATAAGTAAGCACAGAGGACGGAGAGAGTTAGATCAAATGGGAAGGCTAAGTGGACAGATGAGAATTAAAGGTATAAACAGTGTTACACTTTATCATGAATAATGTCTCTGTTGTTAAGACCATGGCTGAACCTTCAGTGTCCCTGTAATTACCAGAATATAGCTTAATATATACTTTGCCAAGGCAAACTTACAGTAGTACTAATTCTGCTCGTAACCATTTTAAACAGCCCAAGACGGCCTACTGATCTTAGCTGGTTTAAGCTGGCCCAGTTAGTCTCAGGCGATGGCTAAGCTGTGTTTCTCTTGGTTAAGGTGATCAGAGAGCTGGTCTCAAAAAAGTACCTTTAAACCTAGTGCTTGGTGTTATATAATGTTATAGAGTGTTCCTGTAGCTCAGCTGGCTGAGCATTTTGCTAACAATGCAAAGGTTATGGGTTCCATAAGTCCAGGAAGCACATGCACTGACAAAAATGTATAAATTGAATGAACTGTAAGTTTGGATATTATTGTATTGTAATATATATGTAATTTTGATTAAAAGTTATTAATTAAAACTAATATAATTTATAGGTAAAAGTAATGCACAGCCACAACAGGACTGAATGTATTTAATTTCAGCATGTGACAGCCAGATAATCTTTCCAGGTGTATAAAACACTGATGTCTTTATAAGGGATATTATTATTAGTTTTTGGGGTCATAACCACAGAAATAACACAAGAATGTTTCATTGTTCTCAGAACCACAGAGGTGACTGAAGACATCCCCATCTGGGTTTTCTGTCCAGCTCCAGCATACTGAGAGGGTTCAGGTGGTCATTACCAGCTCTTGGTGTATAATTCTGCACTATCTATATGTAAATTCCACACAGCTCAGATGATTATTTGAGGGTCCCTTGAGGGCAGAGCCACTGAAGCATTTACATTTATTAAGTGATAAAAAGTGTGGCTTCATTTTTTATAAGACAATGCACTACTGGCACATCCAGGGAGAAAATAAGGTTATTATCCAGTTCAAGATAAAGCTAAAAATATTTCATTTACATAAGGGACACGATGCCAAATTAACAGCAGAAAATAACATGACCGCCGGCTCTGATTAACGATGCCCTTTGGCAACACAAAGGCGATTTCAGATCTATCTTTGTTTTAAAAGTTTTATTAAATGGCGTTTTAGATCTATCACTTACTTGTTTGCCCTCCAGAGTATAGAGTCTCTTCACAGCCCCTGAGTCCAGTTTGATGGCGTCGGTGATGTCAGTGAGTACCTGCTCAAAGGAGTGGGCCGTTTTCTTATTCAGAAGGATCCTTACGGCCTTCCGTGGTTTGACGCCGCTGCGAATGACGGTCACCAGCTTGGGTTTGATGAAGTCTTTGCTCTCTCTTTCTCTCATCTCATTTTTAGTTGTGGTAAGTGACGGCAGCGAGCGCGACGTGCCCATTTTCACGTTGACCGACCAGTTTGGGTTAACGTTCTTGATGTAGTCCACTTTGCGGTAGGGTTCGTTGGAAGCGCACACGTAGCTCTCTCCTGCCACAAAGGTAGAAATAAGAATGTTTAGTACCACATTCTTAGTACGGAAATAAAAACTGCTTTATTGGGAATCTTGAATTATTGATATGATTGAATGACTGATTTATCTCCAAATGCCTTTTCAAAGCCTGTTTAAAGTAATGAGGCCTAATTTTACTTTGTTAAATGAACAATCAGCAACACAAACCATTCTACAAATCTAGCATTAATTCTAGCATTAATGTGCACAATAAAATTAAAAAATAAAAAATAAACCACATAGGAAGTAAATTCCTACGTGATCAAATGTTTGTAGACGCCCCCTTCTAAATAATAATTTGGCCAGGCCCCTTATTTCAGTGATGACAACAGTGCCCACAGTCCTTTCATCATAGGGTATAATAAATCACACGACTATAAATCTACACAAGCTGACCAAAGACTACAAAGGGTTAATGCATCAGGCGAAATAAAATATGTACTTAGCCCATGCGTGACCCCAGCTCTCAATCTTTGTTACTTTCAGCTGTAGTTCTGGGCGACGTCCAAGACAAAGTATTTCAATGTAACTGCTAGCAAGTATGCAGTATGCAGTTCCATTCCTAGAGCTATACTCTGCTCACAACCCAAAGGCCTTTGTGAGTACAAACCACAGGATGGAAAAGCTTTTCCTTTGAAAAATAAATTGTTGCCTTACAAATGCTAATAAACCGCTTTTAGCTGACCAGAATGCATTCATTAAACTTATGCATAACCAAACACCTGCTTGTTTGAAAGAAATTGTTTTGCTATTTAAAGTATTTAAAGCCCACAAAAGTGTATGTGACAGTATGAAAGGCATGTTTGTTGTGTATGTGAGATGGCACATCTTGGCACTACAGAAGAGGCAGCTGGTCTGAAAATGGAGCTTTCTCATCCTAAGGAGAGCAGGGCTGTCACGGCAAAAGACATGCTAGTGTATCAAAACAGGACAAACAACCGGCGACTCCAAACATCCACTGATGTTCTCATCTGCCCTCAGAGGAAACTTGTCTGAACACCACATTCAGAATGTAAGAGCTATGATTTCTCATTAATTAGCATGATACACGTGTTTGGGCTTAATAACTGCTACAAAAACATGTTTGAAATGTGTATAGATTGAAATAGATTTGTGTGATATATCCACATTTACAGACCTGAACAAAATAGAAAACGTAACCATTTGGTGGCAATTTTGTATGAAATCACAGAATGTGATCAACTTATGATTATTAGAGAAAAGTAAACATGATGGTAACATGATGCTAAACCTAACCATCACCAGGACGAAAGCAGATAGAATGAAATTGTACAAATGACATCTTAAAAAATATATGAATTAGCCACCAATTCGCTACAAGGTAAAATTGTTATGAATTGCCATGAGATTGCATTGACACATACCAAGTCAACTTTAAAGAAGGCCATACTGAATGTAGTCATGTCATAGAATTTATCATGACTATGCAACAGATCATAAGTTTTGCATAATACTGACTATGTTTACTGAGCAGAATGAAGCAGGTGAGCCACCTCACTCAGCAAACAGTAAGACAAAGGTATCAATAAACAGACAGTGTAAGCTGTAAATTTATCCGGATGCTAATGAGGTCAGGATAGACAGAGCAGCCAAAAGGTCATAAAGCAATACAGCTTATGAACTGAAATGACCATTTTTGGTGTAACCCAGGTGGGGTTCATTGGCACCACACAAGCCCTCTCCTGCCTGTGTGAAGGGAATAAATAGGAGGGAATGAAGTTTAGTGAAAATGCTTAAAATGGCCTTTGTTTATGAAATGCTGCTTTATTAAAAACCAAAGTGTGGTTATGATATAGAGAACAACCAGAAGATCATCATGCTACACAACCGAAAACCTGCAGAAATAATGAACATCATAAAATACTATCTGGAATAAATGTTTATATCTAAATTGAGTCATTAATCACTTCCTGTCTTCCTTAACAACTGCAATACATGTACAAACAATGAGACAAACACTTTAACTACCTTATTTATACCACTTTTATTAAAATTAAAGTAAAAGAGTAAAGCAAAAGTAAAGCAAAAAAGTCTAAAAATATATAATATATATATAAATGTAAATGTGAAATGCCTGAGTGTGGGTCAAGTTTAAGGATGTAATTTTTTAATTAGCTCGAACTTTAAAACTGCCACTAAGTAAACATACAAATATTGATGATGGCTCAGCTGCATTGGTGAGCCATTGTGTAAACACACAATATATTTAAAAAATATTTAGATTGTGGGTGAACCTGAATGACCAAGTTTAGGGCCTCTGGTAAAACTGCAGGCTGCAACAACTACATTACAAATACAGACCTAAAACAAGTCATCCACATAAACTAGTTTACATAGTTTACACAGATACAAAACCCACGTACCCTACTGGGCTAAAATCTGAACGAAGAAATCATATTTCTGATCTTAGTTGCTAAGGAAATCAGAGGCAACTGAGAATCGGTAACTCACCTAGTGTGAATGAAACATTTGTTTATTCACATGAGAGTATACAGGCAGTGTGATATAATCACACACATGGTGTGAGTGCTACTGCATGATGCATACACAAAACCAAAAACTGTTCACTCTGTTATAATACATTTAGTGTGTGGTCCAAATTTACATGGCCAAAATTAAGGCCTAAAATGTCTAAAAAAAACCAAATACAGCAGGGAGGAATATCAGATAAGTGATTATTTGAAAGCAGTTTCAGATAGATAATTAAGTTAATACATAATGGTAAATCTTTGAGGATACGGTCAATGTTTGAGTTTGCCACTGAGCTGAAACCACAGCCGGCCAACCACAACATAAATGTCATTTCATTGCCAGTGGATCATAAAATCTCAATTTCACTCAGTTTGACTCAGAAACTGGAGGAAGGAGGGTGTGGGGTCTCCCAAGACACTGGGTTTTAATAAGCTGAGAAATTATCAAAAGGCTAATTAATCAGTTAGACTGCAGATGGGGTCACTAATACTAATGAACAACCTGGCCCAAAATAAGCATTGGGATGACAGCTATTTGACATTTTATTCATGTGGAGAAAGAGAAATCTGGGGAATATAGTAATATAGAATGAATGTTGTTCACATGGGACCCAGGTGTAAAACAGCCACATGGGTTATAAACTCTAAATCACCCCCTGACATTTAGATGTCCAGATGGGACCCTGATGTCCCCATCATTTAACAAAGTTTAATCGTTGTCACAAGCAACAAACACTTCCACATGGCTGCCTATAGCTGGTGATATTTAGCAAACAGCGTTCCTAGCTTTGGTCATGTGTGTGTTTAAGTCTTTAAAACACAAAAGAGAACAGAGCCAATCCTCAACCAGTGTGAAGAGATGCTGAGCTCGGCACTTCACATGCAAAGCGTGTTGACGATTGTATTACTGAGCAAACACAGAGCCACATTCTGCGTCACAACCTCACTTTCTGTGCCAAAGCGGATTTACTTGTCATCACATTTGAGTAAATATGCTAATATATTCTCAATGCAGTTTGGATTATGTGTCTAGATTAACATATAATAATAAAAAATATTTAAAGCTTTAATTAAGCAAGGGAATCAGAGTTTTTAGCTTCCACATATTATTAAAATCAACAAAACAACAATAGACACTTTGTTTATGTTTATAAAAAATCTAATACCACAGGACATTAAAAAGTCTTTCATAAACCAATTATCCCAATACATTTACATTAAGGCATTTGGTAGATGCTTTTATCCAAAGTGACTTACATTGCATTATACTATACATTGTTTTTGAGTATGTGCAATCCCTGGGATCGAACCCATGACTTTGGCATTGTTAACATCATGCTCTAACCACTGAGCTACAGGAAAGCTACTTTTAGGCTACCATAACATGCCACCTGTATTAAAAATATATTGAGTCTGTACTCCAAAAGTCATACATTCTCATTTATCCATTGTGAGTGGATATTGGCTTGGACTCGAATGCCAAGCCTGTCAGCTAAGCTTCGATTGCCTAGAGCAAAGTTCAGTCAGTGAAAGAATGGCGATGGTAATGACTGTGACCTTCAAGTGACCTGCAGGTAAGTACCCAATTTTACAACATACAATTTTAATCTTCCTTAACATATTCCATCAGTTAATAGTGAAGTCAACAGTGACATGAGTACAATATGTTAATTACCATTAAAGTCAGTGAACCTTTTTAAAGGTTGAGTTTTAAATGTAGCTATATCTATATCAATTCACTGAACTTTTTAATTTCAAACTTATATCTCTATCAACTGCAGCTAATAAGAAGTATTGATGATTTCTATTATTTACATCATAGAAAGAAAAAAAACCTACAGCTCTTTAGTTTATGCTTCATGATACACAGCAAAGGTATGATAATATAAGAATGCTTCTTAAACTGACTTTATTTTGCAATACTGCAATCGATGAATCGGTACAATGATTAATAAAACATCATGTCTCTGATGCTTTATGGCCAGGATGCATTTTATGTCTGGAAATGAGCATTTGGATGCTTTGCTTGTGAGATGCACCTGTGCTCGCTTAAATCTCACCTTCCATTAACTCATCCAGGCTGATGATCTTCTTTAGCCCGTCTATAGTGTAGAGGCTACGGACTCCTTGCGGTAAATTGACATTGTCTGACAGGGAGCGAGTCAGCTCCATCAACAGCGCGTCGAATGACCTGAATCGGTCATTGGACACGGCGTACACCAAACCTTTGAAGTATCTGTCCCCGTTGCGATAGAAACGAACTTTTTTGGCTTTCCTCTCAGTGGTGAGCGACTGCAGCGTGCGCGTGCGGTAGAAGCTGCAGTGCGCGCTGTGAGCGGGACTGGGCACGAGTCCGTTACCCCGCGAGCCGGACTGAGAACCGGCGCTTCCCCGCGGGGACCGGTGGCTCCTCTCGCGCTCCTCAAAATGCTCCCACTCGATACTTCTGCTGGACATGGTTATTTCCGCTGGAGTCAAAGTGGAGTTCCTTTAATAGAGTGTATTGTTCTGATGGTCTGGTATTTCTAATCAGTAGTCGTCTGTTCCTTCGAATTACATCAAATGAGGGTCACTTTCTTCAGCGAAGCAATACAGCCAAAGGACAGACCTAAAGCAGCTTTCTTTAAACTTTTTATACAGCTAAGGAATGACGGCTTAAAATAATCATAAGTTACGAGAATGTACAAGGTTGTGAGAATCCTAGAAGAAGTAGTCCAGAAGTCCAAGCAGCGAAATATTAAGAGAAATCTGTGCTCAGACAGATATTATCCTTCGGGTGAGCCCGGGTCATCCAACTGATGAGACGCGCAGAGTTGTATGTGCGCATGCCGGACACGCGTGACCTTCCGCTGCTCTCTTCATCCCTCCACTGGCACACAATGAGGCCAACACACACCTACACCAACGCCACTGGAGGAACGAGATCTGCTTCTCCTCAGGGTCCTAAAACCGTCCAATATTTGAAAAAGTGTAAAACATACAGGAATTAATAAAACCTTAATGGGGGAATAGGGAAATATGGAAATATATACAGTAAATAAACATTTTAATTATTGCAGATTTGGTCACTGTGAGAAGTATGAATGCTTTTATTTATGTAGAAAAGGACATTATATAATGTGAGCTATGCAGTTATAACCTCTTAAATATACAGGCACCAGGATAATATAGGCACATATAAGCTGCTGCTTACTTCACTACAGTGACAATACTTCAGCCATGCCTCCATTTCCTCATCTTCATCTTTATGTTAATTTAATACTAACTTCAAGTATCCATAGAAGATTCAAGCTTGAGTCAAGTATTGTGCTTGAGCTCTACATTATGGACAATATTCAAAAATACCATAATTATAATCAAATGTCAATTATTGCTTATGCATAAGCCTTTAAAGTACTTTAAAGGAAAAGGTTTTTAAGATCTTAAGAAACATTAATTCAGTCAAGTACGTCCAAAAGGCAAACGAAGTGTGTAACAAGACTTTATTGGATAGCTAACATGAGGTACCAATATACAGTATACTCAGTATACTCAATACTCACAATGCACAAGAAAGACAAGTATTTACTCTCCTTATTTTTTAAAAACCCTTTTAAGAATTCATATTTCACATATGCATAGACTGTAAGATTGTACGCTATGTTCATTCAGTGCATCTGGCAAGAAAAGTTTGACTTTGAAAATCCAGCGCCTTCACAAGTACAACAATTGCTGTTGATATTGAGGCCCAGGCAGCAGTCACATGATACAATCACAGCTGACTGTAATATCAACACAGATAAGGAAAAATATATGATGTCTCTGATGTTAGTATTCTCCTCCTGAGATGCAGATAGTCAGTGTATAGAACAAACACTGACATGATGGTTCTTTTATGAATTAAAGGAAGAATGAAAACTGAGACTGCATGAGAGGATGTCGACTGGAAAGAAAAGGCCCGGAGACAGGAAATCCTGAAGACAATAACAGCAGAAAGAAATCCCTCCCACAAAACTGAAGAGAAAGAAAGAGAGGGAGGGAAAGAGAGAGAGAGAGAAGGTTCCCTTCTATGACCTGCTTAAGGTTTGGGTTTTTATATAATCAATAAAGATTCAGTTTTAATTTTAAGGATTATTAACTTAACAAAGTTAAGTACAAAGTAAAAAAAAACTAAGTAAAATTAGCATTATCAAAGGTAAATTCAGCAATTACAGTGTCTTCAATATGTACATTTATGTAGGAAATTATTAATAGAATATATTTGACTAATTGGGGGTTTAACGTCACAGATCAGTGGAAGGCCAATGCATGTGTGAACAATCACTGAAGTGAACTGACTGCTTGCGATGCACTTGAAATAAATACTGTATTTTCAGAAACAGTGTACAGTTCACGTCGTATCTATGTATAAGAAACGTCAGAGTTTGCCACCTCGTGGATGAACTGTGCCGTCACACCACTAATAGTTGTCTTTAGCGTCCCGGAAAAAGTAAATAAAGTGAGACAGTACATTCACTATTCAGAAAACGCATTAGCCTACTGTATATCATAAAGACATACAAGGGCAAGAGCAACGATCAGCAAATTAAACTAAAACAAATTAAAATGAATACAATATTTAAATATTAAATATTTATTTTTATTTCTAGTTTGTAAGTTAAAAGTTAACATAAACAATGCTAACACTGGCAGTTTGCATGTATCACTGCGCGTTATTGCACAAAGGCTGCGCATATTTCACAATGTTTTAGCTACAATGATCTAAGCCAGTGGTTCTCAAACTGGGGGCTACCAGATGGCGCTAGGGGGCCCGCCTAGAAATTTCTAGTTTATAGAATTATTTTAAAACCTTTACCTGTATGCAATCAGGATTGTCCTTTGTAAAATATGATGCATTTAAAAAATAGAAATATTTAAAAATAAGAATAAAATATTTTTATTACACACATTTTTAATATTCAACATCAGAGAAATAAGCCGAATTGATCATCAGAGAATTGATGTTCCGGCAGTAAACAAAGTCATTTGTTTTTGGTATAATCCAAAATTCTTAAAATAAAAGCGTAAGTTTTACAATGTTTTCGTCACGAGTTTTCTTTTGGGGGGGAGGGGGGCACAAAAGGATTCACCTTCAACAAGGGGGCGTCCTGCTGAAAAAGTTTGATAACCACTGATCTAAGCACATCTGCATCTAAATGTGTTTAAACTCATTTTCAGCATCAAACACCAACGAACAAAGGTGCCGTTCATTTACAGCGTGTGTATGTTGCTATAGTCAATATATATATATTAAGAAACAATTTGTGCCCTCCTTACATCACTATAGCACCAACTTCCATTTAAAAACTATCAGCCTCAGTCCTAAAACCACCAAACAGGACAACCGGCTTCTACCACCAGTGGCTGTGCAGTCAAGTGGGCGGGCATTTGGGAGAGGGAACACATTTCCCATGACCCAGATCGTTCACATTCCATTAAAGTGGGATGTTGGCCTGCTGCACCCAGGAGGAGAAAGACAGAGCGCACTCATCCACAGAGATAAATCATTTCTGAGCAAAATGCCTAGTGATTTTATACAGTATATGTATCAGAATTAAGATTCCTGGGTAGTGTGAAAACTCATTAATTCACTTCTTACACTGATCTCGTGAAAAAATTAAAATGATATCATATGTTTTTTTATTCACCTTTATTTTTGGTAGGCCTCCCCTTTTTAATACTTAGGTAGATTTCTGTTTTTTCCATCTAACTTTCACCTGCTATATATTCAGGGTTTATATTTGTGTTTTATCTAGATAATAAGAGCTACTGACTTGCATTTCCCATTTTTGCCACATGGGGACGCACTTATACACAAGTTGACATGAGCTGCCAGAAAGGACCAGAAACTATTTCTGCTTAGTTTCACATTTATTTGACGTATGCATCTTGATAAGATGTATTCATGAGTAGTTAAAATGTTAATGAAAATCAGTCTGTCACTGGAAAATCATTCTACTGGTCTCAATTCCTTCACGCTGAGATGGCCCAGACCATGCAAAAACAGATACAGACATTTCTGACTATATTAGTAAGGACCTCATAGTGTCATAGACACAATGATTGTTATATGAGTTAATGATTTTACTATACCCCACCCCTAAACCTTGAGCAAGCCTATTAACATCGAAATATTACCAGCAAAATGTAATTTACATGATTTATGCTCTGTTAAAAATAGCAAGGACAGCTTTAAATGTCCACAATAAGGCTGTCGACATGTTTCAATATATTTGTGAAAGTACAGCAAAATCTGTGCACACACAAAACACTGACACACTTTGTGTTGGGCCGTTCATTACCATGACCTTGGTTTTGCGTAACCGATGCATCAGTAGAGTGAGTGCACTTTATTGCAAATGAACATTTTGGCCGACGGCATATTCCAGCACTAAGTGTGTAAAATATCTGTGCATTAAAAATGTCATCAATCTGCCATCCAGCACATTTGTTACTGAGCAGCTTCTGTCTCATCTGTGACCCGAAAGTGAACCAAGGTTACCCACATCAGGACGGCCTCACTGGGCTGCTCATCTGATCACATGCCTCTCCCCTAAAACTCTCCCTTGAGAAAAAAACAGCACGCCTGCTGTGGCCATGAGGCCAGGACACATATGGTAGCTGTTCAAGCAGATGAGAACATGCTTGCATTAATAAAATATGTGTGAGACTCGAAGGTGAAATACATGTCAGACAGTTATAGAGTTATCCATATGGAGTTATTAATATGTGACCTGCTTAGATAAATGGTTTCTTGACATTTGAAAGATTTGTGCACCTTATTTCATGGTATTGTGTTAGTGTCTGTGTGTGTCTCATGAGACACACATAAAGATATTCCTAACCGAGATCCATCTCGACTTCGTCCCCAGACATTTAATGTTTTATTGCGTCTTTGGTTTATGTTTCTTTCATAAGTTCCTACATTGTCCTTCGTAGCATTTCCTTAATGCACCCGTAAGCCTGTGATTAATCAATGACAATTTTACAGTCTCATTTACCAGTCGCAATGCTTCAGAATGACTCAAGTTCACCGACAGCTAGTTTCACAGTGAATCTCAAGTGCTCTTTGTGGGATAGCGCTTATGCGGTCACTTTTTGACCAAATCTCAAAGCCTTTGTTGTTAGTGGTGTAACATACCAGTGTGATTTGTTTCTCATTGAAGAAAGTTTACATGATTCATGTTGCACCACACACTTTGATGTGAGAAGACCATAATGACTGACAAATGGCCGTTAACGTATCTGTCAAGTCATATCTGTGGTGTTATGATGTATCTATCTTCCACTGCAAAATATAACTGCAGATATAACACATCAGCTCAAGACAACCAAAGACATAACAAAGAGACCATTTGCAAATGTGAACAGCGTTTTATTTGCCAAGGTTGAAAAAGAAACTAATAAAGTTTAGTTTCGTTTCGTTTAGTTTAACAGTTTGCCCATAAAATAGTTAAAAAAAAATTCTATGTGTCCGGTCAATAGATGGAACTGTTGTTCAGTCCCCGGTTATACATTTTCAGGGTATCCTTCAGACTCTCAAATGTGTTTCGTGTCCTGGTTTAAACTGTGCGCTGCTAGATTTTTACATTGATCAAAACTCTGTGTGCTAGACGTGTCATTACATCAACAAAGTAAAAACATTTGCGAGATTTGCACACTACTTACTTTTTTTTTGTACTTTTGCAAACCGCTCGCATTCTTAAAAATCTTGTCGCGCCCTCGGCCTTTACCCATGTAATTATTTGTAATGCCAGATCATTGGTAATGTATTGCATTGTAGATATAACATTATGAAAAGCTACAGTAGCTCAATTACAATGTGACCTGAGATGATAAAAACAACTTCAACTTCAATGTCACTGGATTAGCACCATATCATATAGCGTGTCCATATTCATGACCAGATTTTCAGCTGATTCAGTATGAGAGATGCATTTCAAATGGGCTGGAGCCGAACAGAATCTCACTCAGATGTTGTACTGCCTCACCAAGACAATGGTTCCTCTGGTTGCTAGGAAACCTGAACCTCAATCTCCTCAGCTGGTCTCCAACCTTCCTTGAGGTGCTTCTAACGATCAATCACCTCGCCGCATGAAAACTGGCTTCAAAGTGAGGAGAAATATGTACGGCCGCTTAATCACTTTCAACATAATGTTATTCTGTGGATAGAGTGAGAAATATCCAAAACCACTTCATGTGTCTGGTATTAGAATTCGCTTCTGGCGAAGTATTAATTAATGCTTCTCAAATCTCTGGTTGTGTCTTTCGCTCATTTCCTTTCGTCTTCTCTTTCTTGCCATCCATCTGTTGCTCATTTCC